>MU776586.1:41732-65876 GCA_026770625.1 Nicotiana glauca
AAAAGCAATTTCAAATGTCAAACTACAGGTTGACAATGAACACACATGTAACCATCTTATATATGCATCTATAAGTGGTTCATATGATAGGTGAATGGGCCCATATTCACCTTTTATATATTCCAGAATTCAAGGGTCTTAGTCCCAACTTTAACCGGTATAACCAATTTATTATGAGAACAAGTAGCACAAAAGAATTCTTGAAGAATCTTCTAGTTCTTCAGTATATGCTTATCCGAATTCTCAAATAGCTCATTTAAAAATGGAAAATGAAAACTTCAAGTTTATCATGGCATGTGCTATCTCTTAGTAAACTTCTGGTTTACTATGACACAAACTTTCGCATTAGTAAACTTCTGATTTACTATGACTACTTTTGTATAAGTACATTTCTGATTTACTGTAGCTGCTTTTGCATTAGTAAACTTCTGGTTTACTATGATATATGATTTAGTACAAATTGAAGAATAAGGCGGGTAACTTTTCACATACATATTTACCCCCTATGATTGTGGAAATATGAGGATTTTTAATCTTTTAATCATTTGTAGTCTCAATATGATTGTCATTTGTATTAATAAACTTCAGGTTTACTACAACATATGTTTTGACTATAATCATATGATATGAATGACATATTTGTACATAAACTCTTCGAGAGCCTTCATTTATTATCCACAATTTAATATTTATCAGACACTACTTGTGTCATGTGTCCTCTAGACAAACAGTTAGCTCTTCAGGAGTTGTTGATATATTTTATACTATCAAATATTGCTCTGAAATTTCTGGTATCATGAGAGAAAATCATAATCAAATGAATATTATAAAGACAATTCTAAATTTATAAATATAAGAAATTAAAAAATTTAGTATTTTTTATCACCAACTTTGCGACAAATATCTCCTTCAGGGAGAAACGCCATTAACATTTGAATATTTTATATCAAAGCGGTAACCACATAGTCATTACATCCTTCAGGGAAAGATACACGAGTTGTTATTTCCTTCGGGGAACTCGATAACTAACCATAACATATTAATGTGGTTGTAGTAGAAAATATTCTACAAGAATAATTTTGCCTTGGAATGATATTTAATAAAAATTTTCAAGATATTTTACGTACAACGGGTACGTGCGACAGTAATCTTTATGCCATAAAAACAAGATTTATATCTTTGTTATTCTACCTCTTCAGGATGTGAATTGTGGTATTTCTTCATTCACTTCAGAGAATGAAAATGTGCTTCAACATTAACTTTGAATAGCTTATTATTTTGTGTAAGCACAGAAAGACACAATTTCATAATATTTTTCTGCTTCAAGAGAAAATTCAATTGTGTTACTTCTTCAGGAGAAAATTTAAAATAAAATATTGAGTATATATTCCCTCATTCATATTACCTCTTCTGGAGGTGAATTGTAATATATTCACATCAAAAGCGCGTTCATATTTACGAGCTTTATTAATATTGTCACATTCACTTCATGAATGGATAAATATTTATCAAAAGTTCTCATCCTTCAGGGAACGGAACTTAATCATCTGGACATGCATTAATCACACCAAATCGTGTGATGCTTCAACCTCTTTTAAAATAATGCTACTTCAGGAGCAAATCAAGGCATGCAAGTAATATAGAGAAATTTTCTCTAGCTTATCTTCAACTGTAACCATTAAAAGCCTAAATTATCACTTCTGGTGGTCATAGGCATATACCACTTCTGGTGGTTACCAAAATTTAGTTACAATGAGATATATGAAACACAACCACCTCTGGTAGTTGTATATTTCTTGTAAACTCTGTTGGAGTTTAAGTTGATCTAACAATATTATTCACTTTGTAATCCTTTGTTAGATAATAAGGATGAAAACAAATACAAAAAGAATTATTGTATACGCAACACATAATCAAGCAGGCGATGCTAAAGATATTAAAATATAAGCAAAAGGCTCAAATTAAATTATGAAAATTTGGCCACTCCAGATGTAAGTGATATCTACATCACTACTGCCAAGAAGAAAAACTCACCACCTCAAGCATATATTCAGCCTTATGATGCTCGGAATGAACAAGATCTAACCACGGATGTAAGAGCGTCACCTTACATCAGAGATGAACACTGAAATAGAAATCAAATTCGAAGTAAGTGCTCAAAACGGCAGAGTCTCGTGCTGATAACGTGTTATGAAATAAAGACTTTAAAGTAAAGTAATCAAAGACAAGTAGAGAGAGAGAGAGAGATATTTATTATTCAACTTCAAACTCATGTACATAATGAACTGAAAACTCTGCTATTTATAGAAGAAAGGAAGCTGCTGTGTAAGCTGCTACTACAATCTGCTGTGTAAGCTACTATAAGCTGCTGTGTAAGCTGTTACTACAAGCTGCTGTGTAAGCTGCTACTGCAAGCTGCTGTGTAAGCTGTTTGTAAGCTGCTACTGCAAGCTGTTGTGTAAGCTTCTTGTAAGCTGCTACTGCAAGCTGCTGTGTAAGCTTCTTGTAAGTTGCTTGTAAGTTGTTACTATACCACATATAGATAATCTTCTGTCGGGGGTAATATTTATCCATAACGGAGTACCGAAATAATAAACTTCTTCAGAAAGCTTATTTACAACGGAGTAGTAAATGAACATCCATAATATATATATATATTTATAACATGATCTACATTTACGGTCCTTTTAGGGGCAGGGAGTATTCTGTCACTGGTTACTGTTATCGGGTTTTAGCTAAGTATTATGCAAACGTTACGTAAGTAAATCCACACCAGTATTACTTAAAGGGGTGAAATAAGGACCAAGATACCTGGCATATGTAACTATGTTTCAAACAGTATGACAGTATGACTTTAACAATTGCACAACTGAATGAAGCTATTTATATAATGTAAAAATTGCACACTCTTTAACCTGTAGTCGCTTTGTCTTTTTGTTTGCATCCGTACCCACTTTTTAAAAAACTTCAGCTTCCCTTTATAACTGAAAAACTTCAGCTCTAGAGAGCTGAAGTTTTTATTTTATAACTGGCAAACTTCAACTCTATAGCTGAAGTTTTTATTTTATAACTTGAAAACTTCGGCTCTAGAGCTGAAGTTTTGGAGCTACTAAACAAAAACTTCAGCTCTAGAGCTGAAGTTTTTATTTTATAACTTGAAAACTTTAGCTCTAGAGCTGAAGTTTTGGGGCTACTAAACAAAAGCTTCAGCTCTAGAGCTGAAGTTTTTATTTTATAACTGGCAAACTTAAGCACTAGAGCTGAAGTTTTGGGGCTACTAGAGCTGAAGTTTTTATTTTATAACTGACAAACTTCAGCTCTAGAGCTGAAGTTTCCCGGTTACTAAACAAAAGCTTATAAAATAAAACTTCAGCTCTAGAGCTGAAGTTCGCGAGTTACAAAACAAAAACTTCAGCTTTTTAGCTGAACTTCAGGCCCGACTACTAAAATGCTGAAGTTTTGTGTGATTGTCTTTGCTACTTCAGCCCCGTGTGCTGAAGTTATGCGAAAAAGCAGGTACGCTTGCAATTTTTTTTGCAAAGCGGGCATAGGTTAAAATGTGGCACAAAAAGCGGGTATAGATGCAATTGCCCCTTATATAATCCTCCATAACCCTCATAACGGTCAAAATAGCACGGGCTAGCCAATTTTCGGACTGGTAATTGAAAAATAGCCTGCGTATGCAAAAGCATTGAAAAATAGCTATTGTCTTGTTGAAACACAGAAAGTTCCAGCATAATATGTTGGATTATAGAGCTCGTGATAAATTTCCAACATATTATAATGGAACTCCAACATATTATGTTGGAAGTTCATATGTAAAAATTCGAACTCCAATTTCCAGATTTTGAACAATGCTTTTGTTCAAATTTATTTTAACATGAAAAGTAGTTAAATTTCAATTACTTCTGAAACAGACTATTCTTCAATTACAATTTGTAAATTTGGCTATTTTTAAGTTTCACCCTTAAAACGCCAATTTGGCCATTTTGTTTAAGAAAAATGACGCATTCAACACGAATAACTCCAAGCAAAGTCACATACTTTCCCTGCATTGTACACCTTAATGATATCCTAGGAAGTTCAAATTTGGAGAAAGCTCAAAGAACAGGCAAGTCGTTTCAAATTTATGAAACAAGCTTCATACAACAATCAATGATTCAACACTATGATTTCACTGTAGGGATTACATAAATAGGGCAACATTCTAAGATATGCAGAAGCTGCATATCAAAAGCTTGTTAGACCACGGGAAATGGAAAAAGACGAGCAATCTATCATCCAAGTTCTGGTTATGAAACCCTTAAAGGAACAGTGGTTCAAAAGCGAAAGATCCTCAGATCTGAATGAGGAAAACGCTAAAGAGTGTCTGCCCCTACATAGGAGGAGATAGAGGACACACAGGGGAACCAGTATCGACGTCTGCCATCTCTGTGACCATCATCAATCATGGCAAGCCCTTCCTGTATGATACATGCGAGCCATTTGTTAGCTTCAATGACAAGAGATCTAATAGGAAATGCTTAGAGCCTTGCTGGAAAACATAGGAGGAAAGAGGTAGAAGGAATGACATCAAGAACTTACCTCTAACAGTGTTTCAAGCGCATCAGTTGCACGACCTGAAGACCAGTTTAGGCGTCTTTGTACCTCATCAACTGTCACAAAGCCTTGAGCCTATGGTAAAGAGACCAGAAAACAATTTCCTCTGTTAACATATTTTTCTTGAGTAAGAATTTCCTCTTTTAACATATATTTGATAAAACAAGCGCATGTAACATAGTAGGCAATATTTCAAAGTCAAACATAGCAATCTGGGGATAATTCCCTAAGCTGAATAGTAGCTTTTAATACTCGTGGATTCAAAAGGAAAGAGAGATTTTAAGTTGCCAAAATATCGATGACTGATTGAAGAAACTAAAACTTCTGAAATAAACTTGTAGGCATTTAAAATTTATTTGTATTAAATCCGTAGAATAATTTGGACTATATTTTTAAATTCAAGATATATTTGTTCAAATAAATTTATTGGGCTAATATAATTGGATTAGTTATATAAGTCCAACATATATAGATTAAATAAATAAGTCTATAGATTAAATAAATAAGTCTTACTCCATTGGGTTAACCCATTTAATTGGGATAAAGTGATGAGCCTACTTCATTAAGCCCAAGATGACATCTTACTAGAGGCCCAGTTTGGTGTCACATGTCAAATGACATGGCGCGCCAAGTCAAACAGAAGAGACAGCAGGATCATGCCACGTGTCAAAATAACAAGGTATGCCAAGTCACATTAAAAAGCCAATGAAATCGCGCCACATGTGCAAGTGACATGTTCTAACTAATCAAATGAGGTCATGTCACACTTCAATTTGTTTCGTCGGAAAGAGTTTGTTCTTATCATAACTCTTCCCTCTCAAAACTATAAATAGAGGTCTTCATAACTCAGAAAAAAATACCAGAAGTAATAACAATAAGACACAAGGGAGCTCGTGGATCAAAGGCCACAATTCTCTGCAAACTGCAAGTGTTCAAGCATTCAAGCACTTCAACACAAATTTCAAGTATTCAAGATAAAAAACAAAGCCAAATTAAATACAAGCCGTTCAAGATCAAGGCTACTTGTTCGTGATACAATTCATGGCAACAATCAAAGTGTTCGCGATGGATAAATCAAATTCAAATTCTAGATCAAACTCAAAGACCCTTAAATTTATATTAGAAAAGTAGAATCAGGGGAATTATAGAGATTGTACACTCATATTATTTGAAATAAAATTCTACGATTGTTGCAATATTTTTCAGTCTTGATTTTATTTTCTCGACGCAATTTATTATCTACAAACTCTGGTACGCCCAGTGGGACAATCTCTACCTCTCATCTCAACTTTTCAATCATCAAAGTTCAAGAACACCGAAATGGCTTCAAAGAAAATCAACTCCAGTTCAACTTCCACTAAGGCTGCTAATTCCAGGTTCTATGCTGACGTGGAAGACATACTCGAAGTTATCTTTGGAAGCTTTGGACCAGTTACGAGGAGCAAAGCGAGCTCGTTAGGACAACAAGCACCCCAAGTGTCGTCCGCATCAACCAGTGTTTTCGGATCTTCATCCTCAAAAGGAGCAAGATCTTTCACAAACGCACCCGAAGGAGGAAGCGATGTTGCGGAAAAAATCAAGAGAACTCTTGCTCTGCTTGACGACTCCGGATCCAAGCACTCTGCTGTGAAGGAAGATGATGATACTTCAAGTGATGGATCCTCCCACCACATAGCGTTAGCCAATCAAGGATCAATCTGTTTGCGAATCCATGCTACTCTCCATGTCCACTACAATCATGCAAGCCATGGTGACAAACACTTCATCCGTGGAGGAGCAGTTGGCATACTTGACGGAAGCAATCGCTGGCTTAACCAAGTGCATGCAAAATCAAGATGCTAGAATCAACAAGCTAACACATAGGTGTGGGATTCAAGAGATTAGTCCTCCCCCATGACAAGTTGTATCCACTAAGGAAATTCCAAGTCTCTTCGGAAGGGATGATTCCAATCAATCAACTAAAGGAGTTCATTGAAGGGACTATAAAAAACAAATATGAAGTTGCTTCCAAGTCCTCCTTTACCTACGCAAAGCCGTACACTTGAAGGATCGATATGTTGAAGATGCATGCTGGCTATTAACCTCCAAAATTTCAATAGTTCGATGGCAAAGGCAATCCAAAGCAACATGTGGCGTACTTCGTTGAAACATGTAACAATGCTGGGACTTATGAAGATTACCTCGTGTTTGTCCACTCATTAAAAGGAAATGCTTTTGATTGGTACACGGACCTCGAGGCTGGATCTGTGGATAGCTGGGATAAGCTAGAGCAAGAATTCCTCAATCGCTTTTATAGCACGAGACGTACTATGAGTATGATAGAACTTACAAATACTCGTCAACGAAAGGGTGAACCAATTATCGACTTTATCAATCGTTGGAGGAATGCAAGCCTCAACTGCAAAGACAGGCTTAGTGAAGCTTCGGGCATAGAGATGTGCATCCAAGGCATACATTGGGGACTACACTACATCTTGCAAGGTATCAAGCCTGGCACATTTGAAGAACTTGCGACTCGTGCCCATGACATGGAGTTGAGCATGGCCTCCTCTGGAAATGAAAGGTTGCCTATCTATGAGCCTCGCAAAGGGAACGACAAGCAAGAAGTCAGGAAATGGAGCAAGTTTGTACCCAAATCTGAAAACAAAGAAGTTATGAATGTCAACACATCACCTGTGAAGTTCACAACGAAGGCGAGCAAGAAGCAGAGTACGAAATCCACTTCTTTTCAAGAAAAGCCAAGTGGAAAGTTGACTCTAAAAGAAATGCAAGAGAAGGAGTACTCATTTCTGGATTCTGATGTGCCAGCCATTTTTGAAGAACTCCTCGAGTTAAATCTTATTGAGTTTCCAGAGATGAAGCGACCAAATGAAGCTGGGAAAACAAATGACCCAAATTACTGCAAATATCACCGACTTGTAAGCCACCCTCTGGAGAAGTGCTTTGTATTCAAGGATAAAGTTATGGACTTGGCCCGTGAAAAGAAGATCTTGCTTGAAGATGAGAGGGCAAGTGCGAACCAAGTCTCTATCACCTTTGGCTCATTCAGTCTAGATGAATTATGCAGTTTAAAACAAATCAAAGAAGAAGAATTACTGGAGAATAACAAAGTCGAAGTAGATAGGCGCCACAAAAAGAGCCCACGAAAAGAATCAATAGAGCAACCAACAAGGAAAATGATGGTAAAAATACCAAAGAGATGGAATCCAGTCAAGTATTTGAAGAAAGCAAGAGTGGAGGTGCACCATCCTCAAAAGCCGCGACATCTAGTGAACTTGGAGGAGTTCTTACCAAGTTGGTTCCGCATGATGATTTCCCGTAAGGGCATTGATGCCTCTTGTTGCCATGCTGACAAAGGGGAAGAAAAGAGTGATGACCTACCGTTGGCACCATCTTCGGAAAAGCTCATCGAGTCCACTCCTCAAGAAGTTAATGCTTGTGATGAAAAAGTTACGTTCACAAATGACGATTTTCTGCTATGTGACACTCTTCATAACCGCCCATTGTACCTGGTTGGCCATATGCGTGATGAAAGGGTAAATCAAATATTGGTTAATGGAGGATCCTCGGTGAACATTTTGCCAATTCGCACTGTGAAAGAACTTGGTATTCCAATGAACGAACTCTCAGAAAGTCGTGTAATGATCCAAGGATTCAACCAAAGGGGGCGAAGAGCCATAGGCGCAATCAGGCTGGATATAACCATTGAAGATATGCAATCAAGTGCATGGCTACATGTGATCGATGCGAAGACTTCATACAACGTCTTGCTTGGAAGGCCTTGGATACATGAGAACAAAGTGGTTCCGTCTACCTACCATCAATGTTTGAAATACTACGAGGGTGAAGTCGAAAAGAAGATAGTTGTTGATGATGAGCCATTCACCGAAGCTGAGTCACACTTTGCCGATGAAAAGTTCTACTTGAAGAACCACATTGTGAAGGAGCTAAAAGTCGATGATGTCATAAAAAGCAAGAATGACAAGCCCACAACTAAAAGAGCCGAAGTGACTACTGGTAGAGTCAAAGATGTTACTGAGGAGGTACAATCCAATGCGAATAAATCTTATAGAGGCAGTATTGCGTCTTATGGCAAGAAAGTGAGTCATGTGCTCCAATATGTCCCTAAAAGGAAGAAAGACGAAAGCGAATCATCTAATCTTCAAACTAACATGCTAAAGGAGTTAACTCTTCCGGTAAAACGAATTGAGGCGGTAAAGTTGTCCTCAAAGCTACTTGCAGGGTTTGTGGCCCAAAATCGCTTGCAGAATGTGGCACTCCCTACAAAGCGAACGGATGAAGGTTTAAATCCTAACGCTTACAGGCTATTTGTAAAAGCCGGATACAATCCTAGTGAGCCGTCAAAGTTAGGGAAGCTACCATCAGAAGTTGCGACGAGACAACCACGTGAAGGTTTAGGATACAAGCAATCGTCACCAGTGCGCATCTCCATAAGAAGGGCGAGCAGCAATTATATCACCGTAGAAGATGAATCGACCGCTTCTAACAAACCTTCTGTCTTTGATCCACTCTGAAAATCACGTGTGAGGACTTCCATGTTTGAGAGATTGGGTCCATTAAAGAAGGGGAATAAGTTCCAGAGAAATTATCAAAATATAAGAACACCCGTTTCGCCCAAAATTCAGAAGATCTCTCAGGATTTCCAAAGTCTGGTTCCATCTAGAATGAAGCGACAAACGAAAGTCATGGTTTCGTGTGATAAGGTACTGAAGGTGAAGTCACACACTGTGGTCTACACTAAAGAACGTGATGAAGACGAAGAAAGTGTGGGTTCTTCATATCATGTTACTGCACAAGGCGAGCACGGTGTTTTATCTCTAATGGAGTATAACGAGAAATTGGACGATGTTTCACCATGTTATCACATATCCTTCAACGATGGGGACCCTCAAGAAAATGAAGACGCGAAAGATGCTCCCCGGGAACTTGAAGAAGGGGTGAAGGCAACGATTGATTCCTTAAAAGAAGTTAACCTGGCACTGATGAAGAACCAAGACCCACCTACCTAAGTGCTTTACTAGAATTTGGGGATGTCTTTGCTTAGAGTTACAAAGAAATACCTGGCTTGGACCCTAAAGTAGCAGTCCATCACCTTGCAGTCAAGAATGACGTTCGTCCTGTTAAGCAAGCTCAAAGGTGCTTTAGGCCAGACTTGGTTCCCCTGATTGAAGCCGAAGTTAACAAACTCATTGAAGCTGGATTTATTCGGGAAGTTAGATACCCAACATAGGTTTCAAGTATTGTCCCTGTAAGAAAGAAGAATGGCCAAAGAAGAATGGCCAGATTTGAGTGTGCGTTGACTTCAGAGATCTCAACAATGCATGTCCCAAAGATGAATTCCTGCTTCCTATTCCAGAGATGATGATCGATGCTACTACTGGGGTATGAGGCAATGTCGTTTATGGATGGTTCATCGGGTTATAACCAAATTCGCATGGCACCAAAAGATGAAGAGCATACTGCATTCCGCACCCCAAGGGTATTTAGTGCTACAGAGTAATGCCTTTTAGCTCGAAGAACGTTAGTGCTACTTATCAAAGGGCTATGCAGAATATTTTTGACGATCTTCTACACAAAAATGTCGAATGCTATGTTGACGACTTGGTGGTAAAATCAAGAAAGAAGAGCGACCACTTGAGAGACTTGAGAATGGCGCTTGAGTTGCTCCGGAGGTACCAACTTAGGATGAATCCATTGAAATGCGCCTTTGGAGTTACTTCCGGAAAGTTCCTTGGTTTCATTGTCCGACATCGAGGGATCAAAATTGATCAAGACAAAGTGGATGCCATTTTTAAAATGCCCGAGCCTCGCAATATTCATGAATTGAAAAATCTGCAAGGGAAGATAGCATACCGTAGGAGATTCATCTCAAACCTAGCTGGGAGGTGCCAACCATTCAGTCGTCTCATGAAGAAGGGCGTTCCTTTCAAGTGGGACCAAGCTTGTAGCAATGCCTTTGAAAGTATCAATACTTACTTGATGAAGCATCCAGTTTTGGCAGCCCCTATATATTTGGAAAGCCATTGATACTATACATTTCAGCACAAGAAAGGTCTGTTGGAGCGCTGTTGGCCCAAGAAAATAGTGAAGGAAAAGAAAACTCACTTTACTACTTGAATAGGATGATGACACCAAATGAACTGAATTATTTGCCGATCGAAAAGTTATGTTTGGCGCTAGTCTTCTAAATCCAAAAATTGAAGCAATATTTTCATGCTCATGTCGTTTGCTTGGTTTCTAGAGCAAATCTCATTAAGTTCGTGATGTCAAAACCTGTCCTTAGTGATCGACTAGTAAGGTGGTACCTCCAGTTTCAACAATTTGAAATTGTGTACATCCCTCAAAAGGCTATAAAAGGACAAGCATTAGCGGACTTCTTGGCAGATCACCCCATACCAGATGATTGGGAGCTAACTGACGAACTACCTGATGAGGACGCAATGGTCATTGAAGTTCAACCTCCATGGAAGATGTACTTTGATGGTGCTGCACATTGCGGAGGAGATAGTGCTGGTGTAGTATTTGTCACTTCTCAAGGTGAAGTTCTGCCCTACTCTTTTACATTGACGCAACTCTGTTCCAACAATGTTGTTGAGTATCAAGCATTAATACTTGGGCTTGAAATGGCTATCGATATGAAGCAGTTGCAATTGTAAGTCTTTGGTGACTCCTAGTTAGTGGTCAATCAGCTTTTAGGTAGTTATGAGGTCAAAAAACCTGAACTACGCCCTCATCATAATTATGCTAAGAAATTAATGGGGTGGGTCGGCGACGTAACTATTCAACATGTGCCAAGGAAAGAAAACAAGAAGGCAGATGCTTTAGTTGCCCTAGCTTCATCGTTAACCCTGCCTGATCAAGCGCAAGTTACTGTCTGCCAAAAATGGGTAGTACCACCGATAAATAAGGTTGAAGGTAAAGAAAATGAACTCAAGCATCTTGTCGCTGTTTCTGAAGCTGAGAAAGAAGAATGGCGACAACCTATTATCAACAATTTAAGCTATGGGATACTTCCAGAAAATCCGTAGAGAAGGAATGAAATCCGTCGTCGTGCACCTCGCTTCCTTTACTACAAAGATACTCCATACAAAAGGTCATTCGAGGGAGTACTCTTGCGATGCTTGGGGGAAGAAGAAGCACTCCAAGCTTTGCAAGAGGCACATTCTGGGGTATGTGGATCAGACTAGTCTGGACCAAAGCTCTACTTCCATATAAAAAGGATGGGATATTATTGGCCAACGATGGTAAAAGATTGCTTGGACTACGTTCGATGATGCAAGGCTTGTCAATTCCATGCGAATTTTATTCACCAACCTCCTGAAGTGTTGCACCCGACTGGTGCATCCTGGACGTTCGACGCTTGGGGATTGGATATTATTAGACCACTGCCAAAGTCCTCTGATGGGCACCTATACATCTTGGTTGCAACTGACTACATCTGAAAATGGGCTGAAGTTGTGGCTCTTAAGGAAGTAAAGAAGGAAAATGTTTGGAAGCTTCATCCGAGTAAACATAATCTATCGCTTTGCCATTCCTCGTTACATAATAACGGATAATGGCAAGCCATTCGACAATAGGTTGATGAACAAGATTTGTGATCTCTTTAGCTTCAAGCAACGTAACTTTTCTATGTACAATGCTGAGGCATTCAACAAGACTCTATGCAACTTGTTAAAGAAAATCGTCTCCAAATCCAAACGAGATTGGCAATGGAAGAAGCTCTGTGGGCATATAGGACAACTCACTGCACGCCAACACAAACGACCCCTTATGCACTCGTTTATGGAGTCGAAGCTTTCTTACAACTCGAGCGTCAAATACCATCATTACGATTAGCTATTCAAGAAGGGATCACTGATAAACAAAATGCTCGACTTCGACTAGCAGAGTTAGAGGCTCTTGATGAGAAGATGTTGGAAGCTCAACAGAGTCTTGAATGTTATCAAACTCGATTGTCTCGCGCCTTAAATAAAAGAGTTCGCCCAAGATCCTTTCAAGTAGAGATCAAGTCCTTGTCGTACAAAGACCCATAATTACCTCCCATAAACCTATAAGGAAGTTCACATCAAAATGGGATAGGCCATATGTCGTACAAGAAGCTTACTGAAGTGGAGCATACAAGCTGGTTGATGCAGATGGCATGAGAATCGGCCCTATCAATGGCAAGTTTTTGAAGTATTATCCTTGAAGTTGCAATGCTCCTTCACGCATGAGCCTAAACTGCATGTTCCTATGCTCCTTGACGCATGAGCCTAAACTTCATGTTCCTACACTCCTGGCCCGCATGAGTCTAAACTGTGTACGGCCCACACAAAAAAAATAGTCCGCTAGGTTGAAAACCTCGAAAGAGGAGGCCTAGGCAAAAGTTAGGACATAAATTAAAAAAAAAAACCACCTTTCTGAACTAGGGTATGACTTGATCCTCTTCACCGAGGTACGTAGACAGCTTAGAGTTTCATTCTGAGTTCAGTCGCATGATTTCAAAAGATACATAGTGCTCTAATTATTGTCCAAGTGAAGTACGAAAGGAATGTAAAACCAAGCTGAAAGGCCATCCTCCTGTTGAACTTGGATCCCATTTGATCTAAAGGGGGCAAGCTACTATGGTAAAGCGGTGTCTTCACCGAAATGATGACAATATTTGCATCTAAGTCTGGGGATTCGCTATGTCTTCATGTTCGTATAACCTTCAAGTTTGTTGGTATTCATATCCGCTCACTGCCCTAAAAAAAGGAAGAGTAGCAGCCGCAATCTTGAAAGAGAGCATGGATAAGTAAAAAAAAATCGCCTTAGACGTAAAAAAAAAGGGGGGATGTCCCCGCAAAAAAGGGATCTTCGCACGAACTTTTATTGGTCTTCCCCGCAAATTTTAAAGGTATTCGATGCGGACTTTTAAAGGTCTTCATCGCGAACTTTTAAAGGTCTTCACTGTGAACTTTTAAAGATCTTGACCACGAGCTTTTAAGGATCTTCGCGCGAACTTTTATGGGTCTTCCCCGTAAATTTTTGAGGTATTCGTTGCGAACTTTTAAAAGTCTTCACTGCGAACTTTTAAAAGTCTTCACGGTGAATTTTGAAAGATCTTGACCACAAACTTTTAAGGATCTTCACGCGAACTTTTATGTGTCTTCCCAGCAAAGTTTAAAGGTATTCGTCGCGAACTTTTAAAGGTCTTCGTCTCGAACTTTTAAAGTACTTCGTAGTTTGACGAAGTTACTTCTAAGAAAAACAGAAACAACAAAGTTTATAAAAAAAAAAACACAAAAAAAGAAGAAGAAATTACCTCCGCGTTAATGCTTCCGAGTTCACAAAAGTAGACTCACGTGGCTTGCAAATACTGGGAATGGATGTTCAACAAATACGAGCACGCGGGTTTATATAGATCTTTGAAAGAAGTTACAATGATGCTGGCTGATGTGGGATATGTACTAAGAGGCGGTAGTAGTATATTAGTTCTCCTTCTCCTAAATGAATTGAAATCCTTTTCTTGCTATGGCCGACTATGCGCAAGTTTTGGTTTCTGATACATTGTGACTAGCCCTTGTCCGTGTATTCTTCTGATTAAAATACTATGGGATTAATGAGGGGTGCCAATTATTAAATAATCATCACAATTGGTCAAAGGGATAAATCCATATGGGTCCATTGGTTAGAAAAAAGTATCTTTGTTGAATATCTTGTTAAAGGATTTAGTAGCAGCAATATTCCATAAGTGAAAGCAGAGATGTTTGAAGATGGCACACGAAATTTCAAATTGCACTTTGCCAAAAATATGTAATGCCAATTGGTTGGGAATAATCACTTTGAAATAATGCTAGAAAGGATTTCATATGAAAAAATATGCTCTAAGCGTATTGTACATTTATTAACTTAAGATACGTCGAGCCTAGTCTCGGAGGTTTAACGTTTGCTTACCCCGACAAGTCTTTAAGTAGGGGGCATTTGTAGGTATTTAAAATTTATTTGTATTAAATCAGTAGAATAATTTGGACTATATTTTAAATTCAAGATATATTTATTCAAATAAATTTATTGGGCTAATATAATTGGATTAGTCTTATAAGTCCAACATATATGGATTAAATAAATAAGTCTTACACCATTGGGCTAGCCCATTTAATTGGGCTAAAGTGATGAGCCCACTTCATTAAGCCTAAGATGACATCTTCCTAAAGGCCCAGTTTGGTGTTACGTGTCAGATGGTGTGGAACGCCAAGTCAAACGGAATAGTCAATAGGATCATGTCACGTGTCAAAATAACAAGGCACGCCAAGTTACATTAAAAGGCCAATGAAACCGCGCCACTTGTGCAAGTGACATGTTCTAACCAATCAAATGCGGCCATGTCACACTTCAATTTGATTGGTTGGAAAGAGTTTGTTCTTATCATAACTCTTCCCCCCAACACTATAATAAGTGTCTTCCTAACTCAAAAAAAGACACCAGAAGTTATAACAAGAAGACACAAGGGAGCTCGTGGATCAAAGGCCACAATTCTCTGCAAACTACAAGTGTTCAAGCATTCAAGCACTTCAACACAAATTTCAAGTATTCAAGATAAAAAACAAAATCAAATTAAATACAAGGCGTTCAAGATCAAGGCTACTTGTTCGTGATACAATTCGTGGTAACAATCAAAGTGTTCGCGGCGGATAAATCAAATTCAAATTCAAGATCAAGCTCAAAGATCCTTGAATTTATATTGGAAAAGTAGAATCAGAGGAATCATAGAGATTGTACACTCATATGATTTGAAATAAAATACTACGATTGTTGCAATATTTTTCGGTCTTGATTTTATTTTCTCGACGCAATTTATTGTCTACACTACTAAAGGGGGGAAACTACTAATGCATCAAGTGAAAGTGACAGTTTGAGCTGCAAAGCAATGGCCTAACTATAAAACTGTCCAAAGAGAGAAATGACCTACATGAATCTGTAGGAAACATAAAGAACAAAGGTTATACCTGGGCCAGCTCTAAAATTTCATTGTGATCCTTATTCAGTTCGGTAGGGACAGATCTAACAAGCTTTCTCTTTCCCACTGTAATCACCTCAAAACCACTACCTAATACCTGAAATATGCAATTAGATATTAGTTTATATTCGTTGCAACAGAAATCATGCTTTTAGACAGCTTTGTATTTCTCCTATCTTCCATCTAAATGAGGGCTGAGCGCATAGTGACCTGATCATATATATTCACCATTATCTTGGGTTGCTTCATGTGCTAAGGACCTATAAAAACTTAAGAAAACAGAAAGAAGTATTTGCAGTTTACCATTTTTTCATGACATGGGTGGTTTGTAGTACAGATGTTTTTTCTAAATTCATTTTGGTAAATGGAGCAACTAGCAAAATTAAATATCTTGGTATCGAAGCGTGAAACATGATCCTCATAACTAAATGTGCAAAGCACTAAAATGTGAAATACGCTCTTCAAATTAGCGGAAAAGGAGAATCTGTTAGATTTAGAACCAGCTGCTCAACACATCATTCAGTTACTGCCAACTGAAACATAAAAGCTTGAGCCAATACCTTCAGCTTGCTAATAGCACGCAAGCAGTCATCCTCCGATATTGTCTCACGAACAGCTTTCCGTCTCTGACCAAGCAGTTTACAAAGATCATCCAAGCTTATCAAACCTCCGTTGTGGGGTCTAGTAGCCAAGCATACTTCAATGATCTGTACCCCTGCCTAGACAGGTGGGTTTCATTTAAATCCGGTTCATATAGATATTATCCACAAATGATACTAATACTTAACTAGGAAACAGACAAGAACTAAGCACGATTCTGCGATCTAACAAATATATTAATACTGCTCAAGGTTTGATGTCAACCAATCATATAGCAATGGGTAGTAGAACTGTCACATTCTTTTTTTTAATTGAAAAGTTCGAAGGGAAGTAGAACTGCCACATTGCAGTTAAGATCTAAAACTGCAGTGTAAAATACTATGTAATGTTCCTCTCATGCACCATAAAAAACACAGTCTCTCAATAACCCAAATTACTAAGGAGGTTGGTACCAACCAAGTTCATAATAGAAGTCGCCAATCCCCAACAGTTCTGCCCAGAAACCCTTGTTTGATGCTAGCGGATCTACTCCAACTTTAGCACACATCTCGTGGAACTGTGCCCTGAATGCAGGATTCTTGCGAATGTCATTCTGCAAAATAAAAAAAGGAATAACCAAAACTTTCTCTTTATGAATTTTTTTTTTTAGTTAAACAAGTAAAAGCATGCTGATAAATTTCAATTAGGAAGTACCAAATAAGAACTTCATTCTGCAGGAAGTTCCTGCCTGCATCTGGTGGGTCATATGGAAGGAAAGGAATGCCAGAGTTTTTGAAGATAGGCCTAGCTCTTACGAGAATATTAATCTTAATTGTTTTTTGTTATTTCATTTTTGGTGCAAAGAGAGCTACAGGGAGGATGTACATTTTTTACTAGATTTGCTAGAAGAAATGTAATTGAACAGAATAGGCTAGGCAGTCTCAGATCTTTTGGGGTCTGATTATGGCTCACACAATCTCTTGTAAATATTTTACTCACTTATAAAATTTGTTACCATTATCGAAAATAAAATAAAATAAAATAAGCACAATGCACAAGGGACGCCTTTTTTACAACACTCCAGTTAGACAAGAAAAAGAAAATGATTTATCAAGCTCAACAGCCCTGATTGCTCCTCAGACTTTAGAAATATCACACATTTGACAAAATAAACCCATCCTTCTCTTGATACTATCCCAATACTATGATCTTTAAGAAAAATAAGAATGGTGGAGTTCAATTATGATCTATTTGCCGAGATAAATGCACATAAATCCTAAATCGACAATAAATAGCTAAAATTGCATCTTTTCATGTCTTTTCTGGAATTATCAAATATCAGCATATGGCCAAACTAAGATAACTTAGAGACATACATGCTTCCTCAGAACGTATTTCTAACAAGCATATATGATTCCTTTTGTCTCAATTCAAATGAGACAATTACCTTTTTCCTTTCTTTTTTATAATAATGGTGTCTGGGCCATTTTCGTGCACCTTAATTATTCTACCAGGTGGTACCTCCCACCAAACAGGTACCGAGTAACTCTGCTCACCAAGCTTAGGCCGATGAAAAGAAATCACCGAGTGATTTTCCTCAGCAGAAATTTGAAACTGATATCTCGTGGTTCTCCTTCCACTTCAGTGACCAATAGCTACAACATCGGGTACTAGAGTTAAGTAGTTCTTTTTTAGCCATGTTTTTTTCAAATATTACAAGTACTTATAAATAAAATTATGATTCAAAGTACTTTTTCTGTAGTGTAACAATACATAGATTTTTATTTTACAAAATTAGATACTTTAATCATCGTACTCCTGTCATATCATTAAATCAAGGACGGGCGGGATAACTGAGAAGGTTAAAAACAAAAATTAACTTAAGCAATCGGAAAAAAAAAGCTTTAAATTTAACACTAAAAAACAAAATAATGCAAAACCTTGTGTTTGCGAGCAAAGTCTTCAAGCTGAGAGCGAAAAGTAGCGAGCTGCTCTTTCATAAGATCAGTTCTCAATTTCGCCACATTTTCCCCTAGTAATCGATATTGATCCTACAATTAACATCGCGAGAAAAACGAAGAGTATTAAGCAAAAAAAAGTACGAAATGAATTGAAAAAGTCAGAATAAACTTAGGCCACGAACCCTAGCCGCCGCCGCGTTCTGTAAACCTCCGATTCCCGGTCTCCGCCTCATCCTTCAGCTGCTGAAAGAAATTCTGTGAAGTATTCGTCGCTCGTCTTCCCGTAGCTGTTTTTCCTTCTTTTGTCAAAAAAAAAAAAAAAAAGGGAAAGAAAAGCAGTAACAAAGTATTTTTACGTACTGCTTAGGTAAGCTAACGTAAAAATTACTTACTCACGAGAGAATATGTAAGTGGGCGTATGAACATAACAATTGTAAAGGAATTTTATAACTATATTATTAGAAACTTATTTATCTATGTTCTTTATATTTTGAAGTTTTTTAAAAGTATTTAGGTTTTTTTTATAAATTGTATATATTAATTCTTAAAGGACTCTCACTTCATTATTAGTGTTTCAATTATAACCTTCCTTTTTTTTTCCTCTCCTCTTCTCTCTCCTTTTTTTTAACATCAAAATTCCTTAATCTATGTCCAGAATCTTCGTCTTCTTTCTTTTCACTATTACCTAAAACTTTTTATTATTAAAAAATATTCTAAAATTTTATGATAATTGTATGATAACTATATCATAATTGTATTTGAATTGTATCAGATACATTAATGCCTAAAATACAAATGTATCATACTTGTATCACTATATCTAACTTGTATCCGGTATATTAATACCCAAAATAATACCTTATACAATAGTAATAAATTAATATATACAGTTATTATACTTGTGATACGAACTGTGAAATTCGTCACGAATGCACAACTACTCGTAACAATATACAATTATCATACATTTGTAATACAATTCCTGCAATAATTATGATACATATACAATTATAATACAATCGCGATACATTTCTAAAAAATTGTGACACAATTATGATCTTCATTTTCTTCAAGTTTCAATCACAACTAGATCTACACTAAAAATTTAATAGAATCGTATTATAATTGTATTAGTATTCTATCGAGTATTATTTTGGGTATTGATGTATCATATACAAGTCACATATAATAAAGATTTTAGAAAGAAAGAAAACAAGAATCAAAACTTACCCACAACTTGATTCTAGAGCAATATTTTAAATTTCGTCGTATTATATCAATAAGAAATAGAGATTTTGGATGAATAGTAACAAAGAGATAAATTGAATTTCAAAAGCTTTGGAAGAGGAAAAGAATTTGAATTTTTTTTTTTTTTTTGGGGGGGGTAACTTTGGGTAAGCAATTTGGCTAATGTTAAGAAAGAGAACAGATAATTTCGTAATCCTTTGAAAAAAGAAAGTATATTAAATGTAGGAGGAATTAGTGTCATGTAACTGATTGATTGCTAGATTTAAGGGATCTTGAATTTCTTTTTTTTTATGGTTTTGCATATAATTAATAAATATAGATATACAAAGTAATTAATAAGGAACTTAAATAAAAATAATAAATAAGTTTCTATTATAGTATAGCTAGGTAAAACCCCCTTGTAAAATTTCGAAAAAAGGTAGAAATATTTTTTCAAATGAAAATGGTATTTGAATAGAGTTGTGTTTGGATGTGAATATAATTCTAGTTTATTTTGAATTGTGAGTGAACTGAGTAAAAAATTTAAAAAATAATTTTTTTGAGTATTTTAAATTTTCGAAAAAATCCAAAATTCATCTTCAAATGAAAATTAAAAATTTTATGGACAAATACTAATTACAAAAAAAAAAAGTTAAAAGAATTTCCAAAAAAAGTGAAAAATATTTCATGGCCAAACCGGCTCTTAAACAATACTCCTTCGTTTCAAAAAAAGAATGTTATTATGTAAAATAGAATATTATTTTTTCAGAAAAATGATATATTTTTAAATATAAAAATAATTTACTTGAACTTTACACATTATTTTTAAAGACAATTTTTTATAGTCATACAAATTTTAATTATAAGATTAAGACATACTATTTCAAATCATAAATTTTAAAGATTTTCTATTATTTCTTAAACTTTATTTAATTAGTTACCAACATCATACAAATAAAATGGAAGAAATTCTAATAAAGTTTAAGTTAAATGCACCGATAGAGTAGAAGATATTTATTACAATTATATCATTTAAAAATAATTATATAAAATTTATTTATGCGACTAAAAATAAGGAATAAATAGTAAGTAACATGCAATGACAAATATAATGTGCAAATAGTATGAACAATTTATTACATTAGTATATAACTTAAATTAATGACAACAAAAGAAAAAAGATGAGAGATTGAGCATATAGGCCTTTAAGGAAATTATAAAATAGATACTTTTATCCTCTGTTATTAGAGTTTAGCCAATACTTAAAGAATTATTAGTATTTAGTCACTTTCTTACACGGAAAAATATCTGAATAAAAATACACCCAGTTAAAGTACGGAAAACTCTAGGAGTGACTCTTGGATTTTGAACATTGATCAAGAATTATTTGAAAATTCCGTATATGTGAAACCTCATAAATAACTAACACAATTCGAGACTTTTAAGAGTGAAATTCCAGGAACAACTACTGAAATCTCGACTTTAAAAATTTGTCACCTTTTTGTCCCTTGCTCATTTGCTTACATAATACTACTAACATATAGGTCGAGATTTTTACGGTTATGTTTTCTCTAATCCTCCTAGGCACAAAAAAGTACTACTACTATCTAGTGTTTGACTCAAAAGATACTAATTACTTTACAAGTGAATACAATCGAAAAATGAATCAAAGGTAAATCGTAATCGAAGATAATGAGACCTAGAGATATGTATTATATTTGTTATTGCTTCCAAGAGATTGGATATTCAAGAGAGAGAGAGTAAATGCTCGTTCTAAAAAGATCTGATGCCTTTAAAACATTGGGATCCTCCTTTATATAATAGGTGAACCCCCTTGAAATAATAAAATAATACAAAGATTGGTCACGCTCTTTCGAGGAGATGACGAGACCGACAATACACTTCACCCCGACATTTTTAGGTCGTGCCCTTACTTCAGTTAGCGTGTATTTGTTGGTCGTTGCTACCAACGTGGAGACGTAGTGGGCAGAATTTGACCCCGTACAGTTAGTCCCTTCGTTCGTCGGTGACGCATCGAAGTGCGCCCCCGATGGACGGAACCATGAACCTTGTTTTGGGAAAATTTGACCATGATTGAAGACGGCAACGTGAACGAGGGAACATTTGAATTTATTGAAACGTTGGCGCGCAACCCCTTTCTTAAAGTGATATCATCATACGCATGCGTCATCATCACGCGTGTTCCCGAGGAAGTATCAAAGGCGTTCTGATGCTCGGTTTCTCGCGCCTGTTTGAACCTTGCCTCTTCGATTTCAATGCCGCCTAACCTTATAAATAGGAAAAGGGTTTAACTTGATCCAACTTTCGATCGTTTGCAAGCGTTTTCCGACCTTCTAAGAAAGCACTCCCTTTCTCCGAAAACCTACCACTTCTCTGAAAATACACTTTCGGTTGTATCGTACACCGCTCCCTAAACGGAAATCATGACAAAACCCAGACGGGATAACAATCCGAGGGCTCGTGATAATATGCCATCTGATGTGCCACCTTCATCCGGCGGTGATAAGGGAGAAAGGGGAGAGGACCTCACCCCTCTTACCGTGGACAGCGTGCTACCGAAGTAACTTCTTGTTAGGAGGGACTTCCAAAAGTACTCCCCCGAGCAACCTTTGGAGAAGTCTGAATTAACGCATGAGGACTTAGATGGTCTTCGTGCGTCGTTCGGCATACCTGCTCACGTGGAGATGGTCTTAGCGGGAACGGATTATGCGAATGCCCACAGACCGGGATATTGCGCATTTTATGAATATCCTTTTTTAATCGGTTATGGCCTTCCTATCTTTCCTTTGGCGGAGGGACTTTGCCGCCTTTACAACATGTGTCCAGCTCAACTTACTCCGTACACCTTAAAGATATGTAGGATAATGTCTACATATACAGAGCTCGCTAGGTGCGAGATCTCTGTCCACCACCTTTTGCAGTTATTCAGCACCGGCTATCTGAGGGGTACTATGCTGCATTTGAAGAACCGTGGCTCGAAGGGGGTGGTCATCCAGACTGATGATCGGGCTAACTGCGGTTATTGGCGTAGGTACTTCTTTATTAAAACGGAGCATCTGGTGTCTAACCCCATCGGGTTCCCAGAGAGGTGGAATCTGAGACGTAAGCGTTTCCATCCGTCGAGTTCTTTATCGTACGTGACCTTAGTGGTTCTGGTCACACCATCATTATGACTTTTCCTTTTATTTTGCAACAATATCTCACACACCCCAGTTCATCACTGATATCATGCAATGGGTAGCTGGTTTGCTGCCTTATGCGGAAGAAACCCGAACATGGTCCGAATTCCTTCAACGTTACGGCCCTGTGGGCCCTTCAGGTATTTCTTCAACTTGAACTGGTCGTTTCCACAAATTTCATCAACTGAGCTATTTGTACTGACAGGTCGAAATGTTCCTAAGAAGAAGGCGACGGTACCTACCTCCGCTCGATCAGATGTCGGCCCGGATGTTCAGGAGATACTTTGCGCATCTGTTAGGGGGGTATGCCCGTAGTTCCTTTGCAAGAGGTTACTCCTGTGGAGGCGGCTACGAATGAGGCGACGCCGTCGATGTCATCTCCGCAACCTGCAGATGAGCCTTCCGAGGGCGAGGAGCCTGAGGAGAGAAAAAGGCGGAGGCTTGAAACGGGTAAGGCGGTTACGACTGGGGATGAAAGGAGTGACGTGCCTCATCAAACATCTAGACCTGTCTTTATAGCTGACGCCATTCGTTCGGGGAGGCCGGCCCATCAAGCAAGTACTATTGCCAGTACCAGCTCAGTTCGTGTTGCTGAGGGTGGCTCGACACTTATCGTTGGTGGGGATGCCGAGGGATCAGACCCTGAGACCGCCTAAGAGGATGTGGACGGGCTGACAGAAGGCATTACGTATGTGGAGATGACGGCGGACGGGTCCGACCGCTGAATCGTAACTATAGGGGCTTATAAATTATTACAGCATAGCGAGCGGGCTGCATTAGAGATGACTTTACTATGTGTTGTCCCTGAGCATGAAATGCTGAGTGTTGTTAGTGATGAGGAGTTATCTCGGAGGGTCGCCGACATGACGTTACAGGTAATTTTTTGTTCTTCCGCGTGTCGTGAGGTTGGCCTTGAAGTGTACTAACTCATGTTTTTTCCTTAGACCTTGGTTTTGGAGGTGGAGAGGAGGCGTCGCGAGCAGAAGAAAGCGACCGTTTTTAATAAAATGGTGAAGAAGTATAAGAGGTGTCGCTCCAAGCATCAGGCGGCGGTGGACCTTTTCCAACAGGACCCCGCATTTCGGGTGTTCCGGGAAGGCCTTGAATAGAAGGAGGTGCAATTAAAGTGCAGGGTGGCGGAGCTGGAGAAGACTGATGAGGAGTTGGTGAAGGTCGTGGCTTGTAATAGTGAGCTGGAATCACTCCTCAAATTGAGGGAAGAGGAGTTGGAGCTCAGCCGTGGGGTGGCGGAAGAGGTTGCCAATCTGCACCATAGGGTGGTGGTTTTGACATCCGACTCGAAGCCAAGGTGGCAGAGGTCGATGTTCTCGGGCATACTGTCCCACCAAGTCCTGGGGACATGGCTCAACCTTCTTTTTCCCAGCTTTTGTCTTATGAGGATGCGCGTCGTGATGCGCATGAGATGTGGGTTTATGTGATAACTATGAATTGTGCATGTTTTATACCCATTCTTACCTAAGCTTTATGCATAAATTGCGCTTGATTAGTTCTGAATTGCTTACAAGTTGCGCTTGATTGCAGGTTTGAGCGACTAGATGATGAATACCACAAATCGGCT
>MU776588.1:0-24872 GCA_026770625.1 Nicotiana glauca
ACACACTAATTGAGTGTATAGTATATATTAAGTGTATATTAGTATATATGTAGATATAGTATAGTGTATAGTATATACTATACACTTGGTATATATATACTATACAATATACTATATCTACATATATATACTATACATTTAGTATATATATACTATACACTATACACTTAGTATATATATATATACACTATACACTATACTATATTTTCGTTTGAGTCATTTGTCATGATTTGAGTATGTTCAGATCGTTCCTCATTGGTGCGTGTATTATGCAAGTTGTGGCTTAGGCCTGTGTTGAGGTGTCATATCACCAAAGTGGTGTGTTGGATTCGAGGAGATCGTTGGAGTCATTAATGAATACCAACAGATTTGATTTCAGCTTGTTGGAAGGATAATATTGAGGTTCGGCTCGAAAATCTGCTGTGGTATTAGTCAAAATGGAAGTGGCTTCATGAATGGTTGATCTGAGAGATGGTTACGGTTAGCTGCGTGTTTCATTTATCGTTGGCAGTATATGAAAGTGTTGGAAGGAGACTTTAGCTAAATAAGAGGTTTTCTATCGATATTTGGTTGTTGTGGGTAACTATTGTGAATGGAAGTTATCGTATCGAGTGCTTGGATTATGTGGTATATCATATGTCTTCACCTGAGGCTGCAAGTATGGGTATTACAGCTGGTTCGGGACTATTCAAAGTATAAGTGTGAGGTTTTGATCGTATTGGTGGTTTCAGAAGTGAAAAGGTAGTTCTATAATTTATGGGCTAGATTAGATTGGGTAATTTCAGCTATGTTGTGTTGTCGGACCTATATGAGATGGGGTGACGTGGGATTACCCCGGGTATATGCTTGGTAAGGTTATTCAGCTATTGGTTGGCTTTTGGGACAACTCTGGGTACGCTCGAGGACGATCATTGGTTTAAGTTGGGGAGGATGTGACGACCCGACCCGTCGTGTCATGAGTTACCGTTCCGTTTCTCCCATTTTATGCTTCTTCATGTTTCGTTATCGGTATGTGGTGTATTAGAGTTGATTTGGATTGGTTTTGATAAGAAGCGAGACACTTAGTCTCTTTAAGGAAGGCTTAAGTTAGAAAAGTCAACCGGACATTGACTTATGAGTTATAGGGCTCGGATGTGATTTTCGGTGATTCGGTTAGCTTCGGGGGATGATTTGTGACTTAGGAGTGTGATCGGAATTGATTTTGGAGGTCCGGTGTAGAATTAGGCTTGAATTGGCGAAGTTAGTATTTTGGCGAATTATGGTTGATAGGTGAGATTTTGATCCGAGGATTGGAATGGAATTTCGAGAGTTGTTGTAGCTTCGTTATGTTATTTTGGACTTGTCTACAAAATTTCATGTCATTCGGACGTGGTTTGGTTGTGTTTTTGATAAAAAATGGAATTTGGAAGTTCTTAAAATTGTTAGGCTTGAATCCGATGCAAATTTGGTGTTTTAATGTTGCTTCGAGCATTCCGAAGGTTGGAACGAGTTTGAATAATGTTATGGGATATATTAGCGTGTTTGGTTGAGGTCCCGAGGGCCTCAGGTGTGTTTCGGGGTGATTTCGGATCATTTCCGGCTGTTTTGCAATGGCTGAAACTGGTATCTGGTATTGTTCTTCGCGTTCGCGAGGGTCCCCTCGCGTTTGCGAAGAAGGATTTGGCTTCTGGGGTTTTGTTCTTCGCGTTCGCGAAGAGAGCCTCGCTTTCGCGAAGAAGAGGCAATTCTGTTGCGTAGGTCTTACTTTGGAGGCTCGTATCTATCAATATACAATGAATTTGAAGATTATTCAAAAACAACAGTTGTAGATCTTTGAATCTAGTTTCCAGAAATATGTTATAATACTTATTTGGAGTTGTGTATAAAAAGTTATGACCATTATACTAGAGGCTGTCCGAGCGGAGTTTGGAAAATAAATTTTTGGAACTTTGTTCTTCGCGAACTCGAGAGGAGGACCGCGAACGCGAAGAACAAATCCCTAGGTAGCAGAATAAAGTCCAAACTTCGTCCCATTTGCTATTTTTGACGATTTGAAGTTCGTATAAGGTGATTTTTCAGGAGATTTTTGGAGAGAACAATGTGATAAGTATTCTTAACTCAATTTTGGTTGTATAACTTGAATTTATCACTAGTTTTGGTATGTAATCCGCGAATTTTGTTGGAAAAGTATAGAAAATCTTCTTGGATAGAATCATGGACTTGAGGGACGAAATTTTATGGGAATTGGATAATTTTTTTATGGTTAGACTCGTGGCGAGGTAAGGAATCCGATGATGTGAATTTTGTAATTTTTCGAGAAGTAGGCCCGGGGCTCGGGTTTTGCTAGTTTCGATATCTTTGCTATTTTTCGATTGTTTTTGATTGGATATTGTTCCTTTAGCATACTATGATGTATTCGCTCTGATTTTGGTTAGATTCGAGGCGCGTAGAGGCCGATTTGAGGGGCAAAGGCATCGCGAGTTAGATATTTCACCGGTTCGAGGTGAGTAATGATTGTAAATGATATCCTGAGGATTTGAAACCCCGGATTTGCACATCATAGTGCTGTATTGAGGTGACTTGCACGCCGAATAGCGAGCGTGGGGTAGGGCACCGTTGGGGATTGTGACTTGGTCCGTCCCGATTGATGAAATTACTACGTATTTGACTGAAGCTACTTGTTATCATCATAATTTGGGCTGATTGCCATGTTTGGGCTTCGTGCCAACTATGTGAATCCTTCAGGGATTGATATCACTGTTTTCGCATTACTTTGCATATTATTTGATCTTGGTCCAAGGTTTTAATACTGTTTTGCAAACTCATCCGTTTTTCTAAGATTTGAAACTAAAACAATATTTTATTGACGTTTTGAGCTGAAAACTATTATTTTAATATTGCCCAAGTGGCTTATGTGCATTTCTGGATTGAGCATGGATCGGGATGCGCGCTGCAATAGTGTTATAGTGATTTCTGGATATATGGATGGCTCGGGCTGTGCGCCGCAGCGGTATTGTATTAATATTGAGGCCCAGGGCTTGGTTGGTGCCACGAGATGGCTTGATTATTTGCGCTTGGGCTGTAGGAGCCCCTTCGGAGTCTGTACACCCCCCCAGTGAGCGCCGTCGACGTTAAATATATGGATGGCTTGGGCTGCACGCCGCAGTGGGTACCGGGGTGTACCGTCATATGCATTGCATTGCACTCATGCATTTGTTTCTATTTATATTATTTGTCATGACATTTCAGCACTTGCATTTCATTGGCTTCTATGCTACTTCTTGCACTGCTTACCTGATACCCTAGTGTTATTTATTAATGGAGTATTGTGCCCGAGGGGCTGACTTTTGTGCTGACTTGCACTATCTGTTTCGCATTCATTTGCTTAATTGTTAGAAAAAGATATTTTCAAAAGAGGTTTTAAACTTAGTCCAGATATTTCTAAAGATTTCATGGTTTTACTGTTTTCTCAAAGGGTTACACTATTTTGTATAGCATGATGGCTTGCTTTACGTGGTTTCTTGCTGCTCAGTTATTATTTACCTTTATTACTCACTGAATTGGAGTACTCACTTTACTCCCTGCACCTCGCGTGCAGATGCAGGTATTGGTTTATCCGGTAGCGGGTTTGAGATGGTTGAGGATTTGCTATCATAGCTGAGCAAGGTGACCGCAAGCGTTCGCGACACCGGACTTCTTCCTTTGATTCCAGATTTTGTTCTATGTATTATAGACTTTGTAGTTGTATAAAAAATCCTTCTAGATGCTCGTGACTTGTGACACTCCGGTCGGGCAGTGTTGGACTGTAAATATCGTTAATTAATGTCATTAAGTCGTATTTGTGCTATTCCTTTATGTTTAAATATTTTGAAAGAGACTAATTGGGGTTAGTTGGCTGGCCTTGTCTTCATGAGAGGCGCCACCACGACTGGATTTAGGAATTGGGTCGTGACAAATGTATCTCGCTGTATTTCATTATATTCATTGTCTTCTTTTTTATTGTATTTCAATATTTTCGCTATATTCTATGTATTTTATTATATTCACTGTCTCGCTATATGCCATGAATGTGTTCACATATAATTTTTTATTTAATATAATTTATGTATTCAACTGTATTATATAATTTCTCCGAAGATTGCTATGTTTTTGTGGTATTTTTCGATTGTGAATCTTTTTAATAACTGAAAATACAAATTTTGTGTGTGTATAATTGAGTTTATTGAGTTATATTAGGTGTTTATTATATTAATTGATTCACTTTTCGTTTAAAAACAGTGTAATCCCTTGTTTCATGCCGTGAATACAGTTGAATATAATAATCTGTCCAGCTATAATCCCATGTTTCACGCCATGAGTACAGTCGAATATACTCGAATACAACAACTGATTAGCTGAACTTTCCTGATTCACGCCTATTTTTGCTACTGCATTCATGAATACAGTAGCTTAAATACATCTTATAACAACAGAAGACGTATCTACAATCCATATAGCAAATGATATCTATAGATAGCTAATTACCACTAAAAGATAGTACTTTATGAAAATTTTCCTTTCAAATTCCAATTTCCCTCCACCCTCAAAATATTCAAACTATATAAGACAAAGAAGTGCTTTTAAACACCTCTTCCTCTCTTTCTTTTTCCAATGAGTGACAAAACAATCTTTTCTCAAATACTCCCATCTAACTAATCTAACAAATAATACTAAGAGTAATATTTTAAAAAAAATCTCTTGATTGTTAAAATAGACTAGTAAAAGGTTTTTTTGCGGAAAAGATGCATATATAATTGAAAAGCAATAAAGGAGTCTGGGTTGGGGGCGTGGGTGGGTGGGGGGAATTGGAGTAAAAACAAGTACTAAAAGAGAAAAGTGTTGGAGTAGTAAAAAAATTATTTATTGAGAATAGTGTTGTAGAGATTGCTATGTAATGAAGCACAATTATACTCTCTATGCTCCATTTTACATAAGAGTGATTTGGTGTACGACGATGAAAGTATTTTATTAATTGTGCAAATTTGAAGATAGGTTCTCTTTATAAAAATATAAGTTTACATTTTTATAAACTGCATAAAAAATACTACAAGTTGTAATAATTAATATTTTTATAAATTAAAAATATAAAATATATGGTAAAAGAGATTTCTGTAACTTTACAAATTGTAATAGTACCACCTAAAATGAAGTACGTAAATTGATATGCAAAGGTGACCTACCTTACGAGTATTTTTTCTTTAGGTATTTTATCCAGATATTACTAATATACAATACTTATTTCATATTATTATATTCTAATAAGTACATACGTCTACTTTTACAGGAGTACCAGCATAGTACTTTACTTTTGCCATGCAAAATTTTATATTGAAAATCAAAATTTTAATACTTATTAGGGGAGTTTTTTATTGCAAATAACCAAATAAGAATTTTAATACCCTTTTTCTATTAAAGAGGAATTTCGATTAGTATAAAATAAGGGTGGGATCCACCAAAACATGTGCATAAATAAGCACTGCGTGCACGTCGCGGGACGGCGTTGGCTACGAGGCCTCGAAAGCCCAAGCTGTAGGCCACACCTACGCCTTCTGATTGGCATTGGTGGTCTCCCACTCATTGGCCAAACCACATTCAAATTGTAAGATTCATCTCGGCTGTCAAAAAAAAGAAAAAGGCCAGTGTTACTAGTTTATGCATTAAACAATTTTCACATGGGGCTGGAGCAAAAGAGAACTCTATTGTTGAACTGAAATTGGCAGTCCACCATATTAGATGACTATCCAGTAACATCTAGTACTTATTATAACTTCTGCGAAATCAAATATCAACGTCTATGAAATGAGTACTCCAATTCATTTGCCTCCGCAACTTACTGTAAAAGCAATCCAAAACAAGCCCTTTTTTTTCAATTTGCCAGAGATACTCATATCAACGAAAAGCACTCAGCTCAATCCCTCTATTAGCACTTCATCTGCGCATTTCACCAATGGTGCGCTTGTTGGCCAACTTCATTTAAACTACTTGATGCAGAGTCCTCAATTGTGAAGTTAAGAATTTTATTAAGGGTGTTCAAGATTTAATATACATATATAAAAATATATTTTGACTTACATATATAGTATAATTTTTTATATGTACAATATAATTTTCAATGAAGGGTATTTAATTGATCATCCTTCATTGTATGTGGCTATGCCACTGGAAGTCCATACTTTGAGCCCAAATTTCACTACTAGAAATCCGGTAGAATCCGTCCGATGCCTACTGCCAACGTTGGTCGGTTTTAAAAAAGCAACCAAAAAATCGTCCAGCTCGTTAGTCGGCAATATATATATATATATATATATATATGTATGAGGGATCCATCCATGGATCGAACCGTACGATCTCAGTAGTGTATGTACATGAATATTATGGATCGGGCGGTACGACCTCGGCATAACTTGTGCGTGTTGTCACTCGAAGTCCGATTTCACTTGATATATTTGTCATGACTTGAGGATTTATGATATATGTTAAGCCCTTACTTGTTGAGATTAATATGTGATGTTTGAGGACTTTTTATTGTTATTGGATAAATGGTCATTAATTATTGCATCTTATTCCATTATTGTTGTTGCATTTCATGCCTATTAAGTAATCTTGTACCTTATGTATATTTTCCATTAGTAAGTTTCGAAGTCGACCCCTCGTCACTACTTCTTCAAAGTTAGACTAGATATTTGCTGGGTACATGTTGTTTATGTATTCACACTACACTTCTGCACATATTGTGCAAGTTCTGAGGCAGGTGCATCTGGAGTTCGTCCGGGAATGTACCTGCATTATCTGGAGGCTTAGTGTGAGCTGCATTCCCATGCTCCATGCTGCAGCACCCGAAGCCTTCTCTTGTCGTGTTTTTATCATTTCCGTCTACCTTGTTGTTAACAACGGTTCTTAGGGAATTTTGTATATTCTACTAGATGCTATTGCACTTGTGACACCGGATTTTGGGAATTTTAGTAGAAATTCATGGATTTTGATTATTTAATTTACTACCTTACTTCTCCGTTTAGTTTATATTTTACATTACCATGCTTATTGCAATTTGTTTATCGCATATGAATAAAAATCACAAACTTTAAAAAAAAATTAAAATGAGGAATTAAATCAGTGGTTCACTGTTGGCTTGCCTAGCGGTAACGTTGGGCACCATCACGGCCTATGGTGAAAATTGGGTCGTGACAACTTGGTATTAGAGCTCTAGGTTCACATAGGTTTTACAAGTCATGAGCGGTCCTAATGAGTCTTGCAAATTGGTGTAGAGATGTCTGTACTTATCTTCGAGATGCTATAGGGTGTTAGGAAACTTCTCTTTCTTCATCTCCTATCATGCAGTTGATGTTGTGCTAAGTATCTTTCTCTTATTCTCTCATTGATGGTAAGAATACGCGCGACAAATGAACCTGGCGCTTGAGGATCTACTCCCCCCTGTTGCTAGAAGCCGAGGTAGAGGTTGGGGGAGAGCTTCAGCTCATGCTAGAGAATGAGGGCATTCTAGAGTTGCTCCCGTCATACCACTAACAGATCTAGTGGAGTATCTTGGCATTGAGGAGCAAGGTAAGGTGCCTGTAGCTGAGCCGACCCCAACATATTTCACGTCTGCGCCAGGATCTTAGGAGATCATGGGCCATATGCTCCGGTTCATGGATTCTAAGACGTAGGTTGGTTTATTTCCAACGGACCCAGCCACATCTCAGGCGGGAGAGGGAGTACAAAACCTTACCATTCAGGCTCCAGAGCATCTTGTTGCCGTATATTAAACTCTAGGTGCATTACCTATAGGCAGAGTCCAGCCAGTTGCAGCGATTATACTAGAGCCCAGACCAAATAGGTCCGTCGAGCCGCATAAGTAGTTGGATAGATGGACCAAATTGCATCCTTCTGCCTTTGGTGATGAGCGAAATGAGGACCCCCGAGATTTTATTGACCGTTGTAGGATAGACTGCAAAATATGAGAGTATTGAAGTCCAACAGGGTGGACTTCACCACATTTCAGTTGAAGGGAAGGGCCCATAGATGGTGGCGGTACTATCTTCTTAGTAGGCCAGTGGGTTCGCCTTCATTGACTTGGGATCAGTTCACATGTCTTTTTCTAGACAAACATATTCCACCCTCCCAAAGGGAAGAGCTACATCTGTGACTGATTATGAGGTGAGGTTCTCCGAGCTGTCCCACCATGCACTTATGATACTCCCCACCGATGCAGAGAGAGTGCGAAGGTTTATTGCGGCATTGCATTATGGTATTCAGGTTACTATGGCCCGAGACGTAGAGATGGGGACTCCTTACAAGTAGATTATGGAGATAGCTCAGCAGATTGAGGGTATCCGTACCTAGGGCCAATTTTATTGATGGAGGAGAAGAGTCCTCGGCATTCTGGAGGATTCAATGGCACGTCATCTGTGGGTAGGGCTCAGTTCGTGAAGGGTCAGTCTAGCATACCCACTTATTCAGCACCACCCCCTTCTTGGGGTACACCAATGCGACCCTATTTTAGTGCCATTCTAAAGAGCTCCTACCATCCACCTGCTATTTAGGGCCTTTCCAGTAGGTATGTAGGTCCCCAGGGATAGACTTAGGGTCCGTCATCTTTCGCACCGAGAGTTTGCTATGAGTGCAGGGATCTTGATCACATAAGGAGATATTTCCCCAGGTTCCGATCAAATGTAGTGTAGTAGGGCCATCAACCCTTGATTATCGCACCATCTACCGCACCAACCATCTGGATGCCTAGAAGCGGAGGGCAAGTAGGTTGGGGTTGCCCTAGAGGTGGAGGACAGACAAGTGGCACTCCGACTAGGTTCTATTCTTTTCTAGCCAAACCAGATGCAATAACCTTAAATGCCGTGATCACATGTATTATTTCTATCTGTGGTAGCGATGCTTCAGTATTATTTGATCTAGGGTCTACATATTCATATGATTCTTCTCTATTTGCTCATTATTTGGATGTCCCTCATGAGTTCCTAGGTATACTTTTTTATGTGTCATGCGCGATTCTACTATTGTGGATCGCATCTACGGATCTCGTATTGTGACTTTCTATGGTTATGAGACCTGAGAAGATCTTCTATTTCTCGACATAACTGACTTTGAGGTCATCCTAGGCATGGAATGGTTGTGTCTGTATCATGATATCCTTGATTGCCATGCCAAGACTATTTCCTTGGCGATGTCAGAGTTGCCTAGATTGGAGTGAGGGGTTCATCTGTTAGTGCATCTAGTTGGGTTGTCTCTTTCCTGAAGGCTCGACACATGGTCAATAAGGGTTGTTTGGCTTGTTTAGCTTATGTTTGGGATACTACTGTAGAGACTCCTATGATTGATTCAATTCCCATGGTGTGGGAGTTCTCCGATGTGTTTCTTTCTGACTTACTAGGTATACCACCAGATCGTGATATCGATTTCAGCATTGATTTGACACCAGGAACCCATCCTATCTTTATTTCACCGTATCATATGACTTTGGAAGAGTTGAAGGAGTTGCTGGCAAAGGATTTTGTTAGTCCGAGTATGTCGTCATAGGGTGCACCAGTGTTATTTGTGAAAAAGAAAGATGGAAGTATGCGGATGTGCATTGATTACCGCTAATTAGACAAGGTTACCATTAAGAACAAGTACTCATTGTCGCATATTGATGATTTGTTTGACCAGTTACAGGGTGCTAGGGTGTTCTCTAAGATCAAATTGAGATATGGGTATCATCAGTTGAAGATTCGTGCTTCGGATGTACCGAAGACGGCTTTGCGGACTAGGTATTGTCACTATGAGTTTCTAGTGATGTTTTCGGCTTGCCTAATGCTCTAGCGGAGTTTATAGATTTTGTGAACCGGTTGTTCCGGCCATATCTTGACTCTTTCGTCATTTTTTTCATTGATGAAATATTGATCTATTCGCGTAGTATAGAGGAGCACGAGCAACATTTAAGAGTTGTGCTTCAGACCTTACAAGAACAGAAGTTGTATGCTACGTTCTCCATGTGTGAGTTCTGGTTATATTCTGTGGCATTCTTGGGACATGTTGTATCAAGTGAGGGTATTAAGGTGGATCCCATGAAGATCAAGGCGGTTCACAGTTGGCCTCCTCCTACCACAATGACCGAGATTAGGAGTTTCTTGGGGTTACCAGGTTATTATCACTAGTTTGTAGAGGGCTTCTCATCTATTGCAGCACCTTCGACTAGATTGACTCCAGAAGGGTACTCTATGTCACACCTGCTTTTTCTTACCCTGAAAAGGGGTATAAGGTAGTTTTTTCAATTTAAGTGACAATTAAAATGGTATTACTTATTCAAATTCAAAGTCGTTACTTAGGATAATTTATGGTGTACCAAGTCACCGGTTTAAAATCCCGAATCGAGGAAATTGACTCGTATTTATATTCTGCGAACATAGGAATTCGGGTCAGGAATTCTGTTAATCCGAGAGAAGTTGTTAGACATTCTTAGGTTCCGTGATTTTAGCACGGTCACTTGAATCATACTTGGGTTAATCAAATTGTCTAATTACTCATTTTTAGAACCTATGTGCATTTGTGTATTTTAATTAAGAAATTATCTTAAAACATTCACGCGTACGTGTACCCATTTGTTTGGCGCGTCAAAAATCATGTCACGCGAACGTGTCTAAAATTTATAACGCTTTGTTATTATTAAGAAAGTTTGGTCGAAGTTGCGCGAACGCATACTCCGATTTTTTTAGAATTGTAATTATGTCACGAGAACGTGTCCACAATCACGAGGATATATTAAAAGCACACATAAAGAAAGCTACGAGCATTCAAAGTATTTTCTACACTAATTATGAATATTAACGACCTAAAACATGCTGCTAGCGAATATAGACAAGTAACATAGTGATAGACAATTAAGATCTCAATTTTATAAACTTTAGCACTCGAGCCCCTTTAATCTAATTTGACGTAGTTCAGTTGATGCATAGCAACTCAATCTCTATACTTTGACAAAATCATGTTCAGCTATAACTAATTCGAGCAAACATACGAGCAGATAACTAAATGAGCAAATTCAAAACTATGAAAAACAATTACACAAACAACGGGATCATATCACCAAATGAACATTTAACATTAAGATCGAATAAAACAGATAGAGGATGATAGAATTGGACCTCAATATAGGTGGAAAAATTGGTTGTTTCAATGTTTACCACTCAAAAATGTGATGAACCGCGGACGGAACCCGAATTAGCATCGGAAACTCAACCATAACACGGATTCAAACCCACACTTTAATCACTGTTCACGCTGGAATCGAGCAACCGAAATAGTTTTTTAGCCTTCTCAGTTCTCACGTTTTGAAATTGGAGTTCATTTTAATCTCAAATACCCCATGAAGTTTTACAAAATCTTTTGAAAGAGCATCAAATGACAGTGATTTTGTCTGTTGATAAATAACAGTAATTATAAACGACCAATGTTAAAAAATGGATAGAGCTGTTTTGGTGCTTGAAAATGACTGGTTTGAGCTACTATTTTCATGTTCTTGGAGCTGGTTTTATAGCTGGTTGCACTGGAGGTTGGAGGAGAATCCGGCTCTATTTTGGTGCTTGAAAATGACGTAACCTCGTGGTGATGTTACAGTCGCCGAATTTTGACATTCGACAGAGGTAGCACCGGCCTGTTCCCGTCCAGACCTAGCCATTTTTGGGTGATTCTTGCCGCCGGCAATGGTTAGAGAAGGGAGGTATGGTTGTTTGAGGAGGTCGCATGTTGTTGTGGTTGGAGATTCTAGGGTTTTTGTTCTTGGTTGAAGAAGAAGAAAATGGAGGGTGTTGTTTGGAGAAGATTACCAGGGAAACAAATGTTTGCTTAAGGGTCTGGCTGCTATTTTATGTTGAAGAACAAGAAGCTAGGAGTCCTCCCAATCCTAGAAACGGCGGATAGGTCTTAAGGGCTAGGGGTCTAGGTCTTCTTTTTTTGTGTGTAGGGTTTTTAGGTTATTAAGAAAGGTTTTCTAAGTTAAAAGAGTATGGGTTTGATCTTATTGGGCCTTAAAATTGGGCCAAAAACTAAAAATAGATTACAAAATTTATTAAAATGGGATAAATCAATCCAAAACTAACTCTTCCTTCTAAAATTATATATAATTTATAACATAAAAATATAAGACTAATCTTATTTAATTAAAATAAATAGTATTATGTTGTGAGATTATTTTGGTATTTTTTCAAGATTATATAAAAATAAAAATCCTAGTCGAATAGTATGACTACAAAAGATTAATGAAATTATTTTTTTGATAAAATAAAGTAAAAGAGTCAAAGATAGTTGAAATAACTATATTATACCTAAACTAAGTATTTAAATGCTAAAATATGTAAAATCTTGGGGAGGGTCAAAAATTACATGTCTACAGCTGCCCCTCTTTGATTGGAAATACGATGTAATTTCAGATAAAGAATGACTAGACAGGTTTTTTGACCCGACCCTTATTTAGGGAGACCAAAAACTAAGATAAAGGAGGATGGGACTGAGCTCTGGTATCTGAGCTACCTACATATACTTAGCTATAAAGAAATCAGGTCACGTGTTGTTCAAAAGTAGGAACAGTGATGGAGTATACCGAGGTGGAGAGCCGATTGAGGTGCTGTTGCATCGAGGTTCCGGTCTACGGTCCTGTTATTACATCAAAATCAAAAAATGAAAAAGAGTAGCTAAGCCTATCAACTATGAGTTACAAGATTCCTATCTATAAGTCTTCTGAAACTTGATCTTGAGTCTTGAATAGTTCTTCATGCAACTTTAGATTTGAACATTGATGCTTGCTAGTTGCAGGTACTAGTTCATTTTTCTTCGGATCAAGACCGGACATGCAATGCTCGTGATTTCGGCCATCATGTCTTGAGCAGTTCACATCTTTCTCTACTTCTGCATTTTGGATTCACTTCTTTTTTTATTTTAAATTATGGATTGTGACTAACTTCTGTAGATCATCTCGGACTGTTGACTCGCGTTCTTGCTGCGAGCTTCTACTACTTCTAACTTGAATTGAATTCTGAAATGACTTCCCTTGTTCTCCAGGTGGGTGTCTCTACACACTAGAAATTTGAAATGTATTCTCTTGTTTTCCAGATGGGCACCTGATTGCCAAAACTTGAACCGTATTCCCTTGTTCTCCAAGTGGGCGGCCGATGCTAAAACTTGAACTGTATTCCCTTGTTCTCCAAGTAAGTGCTCGATGCCAAAAATTAAACTATATTCCCTTGTTCTCCAAGTGGGTGCCCGATTGCCAAAACTTGAATTGTATTCCCTTGTTCTCCAGGTGGGCGCCTGATTGCCAAAACTTGAACTGTATTCCCTTGTTCTCCAGGTGGGCGCCTGATTGACAAAACTTGAACTGTATTCCCTTGTTCTCCTGGTGGATGCCTGATTTCCAAAAACTTGAATTATATTACTTTGTTCTCTAGGTAGTCGCCTGATTGCCCAGACTTGAACTGTATTCCCTTGTTCTCTAGGTGGGCGCCTGATTGCAAAAACTTGAACTGTATTCCCTTATTCTCTAAGTGGGTGCCTTACTGCCAAAAAACTTGAACTGTATTCCCTTGTTCCCTAGGTGGGCGCCTTATTGCCAAAACTTGAACTGTATTCCCCTGTTCTCCAGGTGGGCGCCAAAAACTTGAACTGTATTCCCTTGTTCTCTAGGTGGGCGCCTGATTTCCAAAACTTGAACTGTATTCCTTTGTTCTCCAGGTAGGCGCCTGATTGCCAAAAACTTGAGATGTATTCCCTTGTTTTCCAGGTGGGCGCCTGCCGAAACTTGAAATGGATTCCCTTGTTATCCAGGTGGGCGTCTGTTATTACAACAAAACGGACAAAACAAAAGAAACTTTTCTGCCCCAGTTTGGTACTGGGAATATCTGTGAATGTTAATCGAATCTTGCTATCAAAAGAGCTATAAGAACTTAAAAGATAAATCCCATTATCCAGGAGGGACATGAAAATTAAATTAAATCTCATCTTAAGAGTAAAAACTTCAGAGCTAAATTCAACTTCCTAAAGTTTAAACTTATGCTAAATCTCATTTTATAATGAAGGTCTTAAAACTAAGTCCCATTATCTAGTAGTGTCCTGAAAACTTGAAATTAAATCCCATTATCCAGGAGGGTCCTGAAAACCTGAGAATGAACTTACCTGAGCCATGCTCTCTTCTTGGTGGATCTCTGCAGAACGAACAAAATTCCTTATCCTTGAACCATGCTTTCCTCATGGAAGTTTCCTGTAGATTAAACAAAATTTCTTTCCCCTTCTCAAACTGCTTTTGTGTTGACAAATTTGGGCACGACACTTGAAAAATTCAAGCTTCCAAGCTTTGATTTGGACATAGTCTTCGTCCCTGTTTCAAACAAAGAAAACTTGTGAATTTAAACATGGTGTTTGGTTTGTGGACTTGACTTTGAGGGAGATCGCTCCTTCACTTGCCATGATAACTTTGATTTCAAATTGAAAGACCTTGCTTGTTTATTGACTAACCACTTTCTATGTCACCCTTATCACAAAAAATACCTTTGATCCGTTCAAAACCAAACCCTCTATCTGTTGCATTGTGCTCATGAATTGACATATACCGAACCTTGTATTTCACATGAATCCCAAAGCATGTTGATTGTTACCAACTCAGTGTGCTTGCTGTTCTTTCCTGACGTATGCCACTGGCATTGGCCTTGAGGTCTATTGCTCCTTCACTTACCATGATAACTTTGATTTCTACTTGGAAGACCTTGCTTGTTATTGGTTAACCACTTTCTTTGTCAACCTTATCATAGAAAATACCTTTGATCCGTTCAACCTGAACACCCTCTATCTGTTGCATTGTTCATAAATTGACATATACCGAACCCTCGTATTTCACATAAATCATTAAGCACGTTGATTGTTACCAACTCAGTGCGCGTGTTGTTCTTTCCTGACTTATGCCATTTTGATGTGCTAGCCAAATCCCGTTTTGTGCAGTTGGAAAGCTGGTGGCAAATTTTGAAGTCATTTCTCACTTGTTCTGACCAAACAGACTTAGGAAGAGGAAGTAAACAAGACAAAAGGAATAGAGTAAAGGATAATGGAAAGAGTGATTCCTAACAAGAAAACTACAAAGTAAATTTATCAAATGTGGATACCAACTCTAAATGACCATGACATGCACCTTTGGATTAAGTGACCTAATCTGTCAAGCAAGTCTGATGTTCAACTCTTGTTGTACCTCTGAGTCGTGAAACTATCAATGCTCCGATTATCCAATCTGATTCACGATCCTTATTTGACTTATAGTGCCCGAAGGGTTTTCACCATCAAGCCTCTCTCATTTTGATCTTTCTCTCAACTCACCATCGCCTTATGGTGCCCGTGAAGGTTCACAAATAAGACTCTCTCATTTTGTTCTTTTCTTTTTATTTCCTCTGATTCTGCAGATGACAAGACCATGGTAAAAACATCATATACTCTTGGCATGTCTAAGCTCAGCACTCTCAAAGATTATCTAAGAAGTCTTTTTTTTGGACTGTAATGTGGCTTTTGGACAGGGTTAAAAAGAAAAGATATCATAAAGTCTCAAAGTAACTAAGATAACTAGGTTAATTTATTTACAACTTTTGGAATCCATGATAAAACTTTGCCCCAATTTCCAAAACAAGAGAATTTGATTTTTTTGATGGAGTTACTAGGAAAAATTGCCCCACTTTCGACTTTGTGGGATTATGAAATATTTTATTTAGTATGACCGAACCGTAAGGCTGCCTACATATCTTGTGGTGACAAGAATCAGGTCAAATGTAGTTCACAAGACTACTTTTTATTACTATTTTCCTTTTTTTTCTTTTTTTTTCTTTTTTTTTCTTTATCTCTATTTTTCTCTTTTTTTTTTTGAATTTTCCTTTTGGAATGAACTTTCTAAAACAAACCTATGGGGACATGAATTTTTTTTTTCCGTATGACTCTAACTTGATTCCAAAAGAGGGGAGGTCAAATAAATCAGTACAAGCTCAAAAGGGTATCGAATGGTATACGTGTTTGGGTAGCTGAAAGAGGGCCTCCCAATCCTGAAAATGTCAAGTATAGCACATGCAACTTGAAGATAAAAAATGAAGATCATGCATAGAGTTTTTTTTGCAGCATCAGCATTGGTATCACAGATATGCCTTCCGCCTTTCTTTGGTGCCTTGTCAAGTACATAGCTCTTCTTGGGTGATTTCTTCTTTACAATGGATACCCTCCGTATGTTTAGAGCAAAATCCCTTAGCTTTAATCTTGTTACTTGAGATGCACTTGAACTCAAAGTTGCTCGCTTCCAATTATTCAGGGCACAGTCTCTCATGACAAATTCTTGTCGTCCTATTGACTTCCCAAACCATTTACCCCAATTTCACATAGATCAAGCTTTAAATGATCTCAAAATGTCCAAATCTGTACTTATTTCCCTCAAATATCCCTATCATCTTCAAAATTGTCTTATTGTTTCATAATTAAACTAACTTTTAAGACCATGCCTAGAATTATGCGTGCATGTCATGTCACTCAAGCTAACATGAAAAGAAATATAAAAGGAGAAGAGAACGAAATGACTAGAAATAACAGAAAATAGAAAACAGAAAATTGCATTAGACAGACGGTAAAATGGTTTGAATAATGACACAAGCAAACTAAACTAAGGTTAAAACCCTAGAAAAAACCTAGACAAGACTAAACAAATTACTACGACTAAAGGAACTAGGCAAAATAAAAGGATAGAAGGGTTTGAGTCACAAGACAATATCCGGATTACAACTCTAAAATAACCCGAGCAACAGAAATAACAACAAAATAAACCACCAGAACTCCTCCCTAACTAACCAAGAAAAGAGTATCTTTCCAATCACCAAGATCAGACATCTTAGCCACTGAGTTCCACATCAATATCATTGGGACCTTCACCAACTTCAATCACATTGTATTCACCAAATGGCTCATTGATTCCTTTGACCAACCCTTCGTCATTGCAAACCATCCCAACAATTCGTGCGTTGTCATGTATCTGTAGAGGATTATGTGTGACACTTGGGGTATTATTGCCTTGGACCACAATTATTCCTTCTCGAATCATTCTTTCTATTTCCCTTTTCAAAGCACGACAATCTTCAACATTGTGCCCCTGGGCGTTGGAATGGTATTCATACCTTTTAGCAGGGTCAAAGCTTCTCGCACGTGGGTCTATATAATTTAGAGGAATAGGTGCAATCATGTCATAATACTTTAATTTCTCAAACAAGCTTGTATAGAACTCTCCTATTGGTGTAAAATTATCTTTCAGCCTTTGTTCCCTTCTACACCCTTGGCTTAAATGTGGGTTATAGGGCACTTGAAAATTTTGTTGAGGCTGGTGGGATTTTACGGTGCTCACCTTTTGGAGTGACCCAGTGGTTGGACAGATGGCCGGACGTTGTTCGGAAGATAATACTGGGGTGGATTATATGGAGCTCGTGGATATTCATAGGGTTGATATTGAGGCTGAAAGCGTTTAGTAGGAATGCCCACTGGATCCTTTCGTTGGCGGGGCTTAACAACATCTTTTCTATCAATCGGTTGATTGATCCTAGCAAGTTGTTCGTTCCATCTGAGCCAAAACTCCCTAAAACTTCCCTCGGATTTCTTTTCCATTTGAGATATGGAGGAGCGATCTGGGATAATGTCTACATTGTACTGATAGTGCCGAACAAAATCTTAAGCCATGTCACCCCATGCATGCCACTAACCAATATCTTGACGAGTATACAACTCTAAGGCTTCCCCTCTTAAATTTTGATTGAAATACGCCATCAGTAATTTGTTCTTCCCACCAGTGCCTGTTATCTTACTGCAGTAGCCTCTCAAATGGGCCACATGATCTCCATGTCCGTCATACAAATCAAACTTTGGCATCTTAAACCTAGCAGGCAATTGGATGTCAGGAAACAAGCACAAGTCTTTGTATGACACGGTTATCTGGATCCCAATCCCTTGCATATGTCTTAAAGACTGCTCTAAGATTTTCACCTTCCTAGATATCTCATCTTGCTCCACTGTCTTAGCAGGCTTTTCAGTTTCATCGGGAGGCTCAAAATGAGGAGAGTGAGAGTATGGAACCGAGACTTTGAAAGTTGGTTTTGGATCATAGTGTTAGGCATCAGGGACTTTGAACACAGTCTCATTAGAGGATTGAGGAAAAGTAGCTGGGGGAGAAGCTACAAGAGCATGGGTGGCCAAAGGAGCGGGATATGAGGTGGTTTTGGCGGGTAGAGTGTGAAAAGGTTGTAGAGTGATATCAACATCATTGGGAATCTGGATTTGTGATAGTGGTGGAATAGTTGCAGGGTTTTCAGAATAGTTAGTAGGAAATGAAGGTTGAGCATGCCCTCTGATCCAAGACTGATACATTTCTGTCATCTGTTGTTTCAACATTTGAACCCCGTCTTTCAATTCAGACTCCGACTCCATAAACTCTCTCGACGAGTCAACAACTCCTGTGTCCAAGTCTTTGCTAGCCATGACTACCTTGCTCTTTGACTTGTGTTTTATGAAAGAGTTACCAATTTAACAACCACAAACCAACCACCCTTCTGCTATAATGAGGATAACAAAGAGGAACAAAATAAAGTCATCATGTTAGCGTTAGGGCATTTAACAACTAAAAATATCACATTACATGTAATGCGCCTAACAACAATTAACGGTTCAAGAATGACTTTGAAGGTTATAAGGCCACTTGGCATCATCCCAATTTATTCATTTCAATCTCCTCTTTTCTTCTCTTTTCTAACACTTCTTGGCTTGCTCATTTTCCTTCCTTTTTTTTCTTCTGTTTATCACTCTTTTCTTTCCTCTCATTTCTCACGTCCCACAGCTTCATTATTTTTTTAATTAATAAAAAAACTAATTCGATTGAACCCTATGTATGTTGCCTACGTATCATGATGCCGCATAAATCAGATCGTTGCGTAGTTCGAAAAAATCAAGAATACACTAAATAAATTAATGTTCTTTTATTTTTATTTTTTTTTACCTTAATGACTATTCTGACGAGAAAAAGAAAATAAAAGAAGAAAATCTTTTTTATTTTTAATTTTTTGGACTTAATGTTCTATAGCCTATTCTAAACTCAAGCTTAACGGGCATATTTTTTCTTCTTTTTGAAACAGATACTCTATGAGGAATTATTAAGGAAAATAACCTAGACGAGAAAAATATTTTGATTCTTCTTCTTTTTTTTTAGGGAGGAAATCTAAAGAATGAACCAAAGAAAAATATTTTGAATTTTCGTTTGATATCTTGAAGAAAGATGTCAAAACAAGAAATGAAAAAGATAAAAAATATTTTTGGATTTCAGTTTTTCATTACCTAAGGGAGAAACTTTGAAGATAACCAAAGATAAATATGTTGTTTTTTTCTTCTATGTACAATATCCTAAAGTTCTAGTAAGGGGTTGCTATGATGGTAAGCAACCCCCACTTCCAACCAAGAGGTTGTAAGTTCGAGTCTCCCCAAGAGCAAGGTGGGAAGTTCTTGGAGGGAAGGATGCCGGGGGTCTATTTGGAAACAACCTCTCTATCCCTAGGGTAGAGGTAAGGTCTGCATACACACTACCCTCCCCAGACCCCACTAAGTGGGATTATACTGGGTTGTTGTTGTTTTCATTTCCCAAAGAAGAACTCAAAAGAAAATCTTTTTTTTTGGATTTTTGGAATTAATATCTTAAAGAAAACTTTTAAAGAGGTACTAAAAGAAAAGTCTCTCTTTTTTTGTTTTTGTTTTTTTTGAACTTTTAGTCTCAATATACTAAAGGAAATACGAAAGCAAAATAATTAGGGCGACTAGAGAGAGAAGCTCTGGCGAATTTTGGCGACTAGAGAGAGAAAGTGAGATGCTCGTCGTTTATGGCCATTCCGGCCGGTGGCTTGCCACCTCCTTTGGCGGGATTTCCTCCCCAACCACCCCTAACATAACCTAACCATCTACAACATCAAACAACAACCAGACGCCACTCGATTTTTCAAAAATCCTGAAGCCTGCTGCGATGAACAGTGCCATGCACGAAAAATCATTAGCTGTTGATCCAATTCCAATTAGACGACTTTTTTTTGTCAATGGGCAGCCGTTAATCAAGTTCACAGAAGTAGAAGTTGCGCGAATGAACATCATAGAAGGATTGAAGTATGCTGTAGTTGGAAAATTTGCATATGGATGGTCGGAATTGCAAGAAATACGTCGTATAGTTCCGTTGCAATGTGGAATAAAGGGAGAATGCACCATTGGCCTTCTCAGAGATAGACATATACTGATTCGTATGACATTATGGCAGGATTATGTTGAGTTTGTCTCGAAGGGTGCTTATTACGTCAAAGACAAGTATGGCAGTGAGTATCAACTTCATCCTTTAATCTATGATGCCAAATTTAAAGCTGGAGAGGAAACTCCAATGGCAATGGAATGGATTTCCTTTCCAAGCCCGTTTCCTACGTACTTTGTGAAGGAAGTATTGTTTTCACTTGCGTCAGCTATTGGTAAGTCAATGCATCTTGATGTGGATACAATAAATAAAACTAGGCCTAGTTGTGCAAGAGTTAAGGTGCTTGTTGATTTGATGGCTGATCATCCTAAGAAGGTAAAGATGGATATTGACAATGAAATCACTGGAGAAACAAGGACTGAATGGGTTAATATCAAATATGATATGATGCCTAAGTATTGTAGGGAGTGTAGGCTACATGGTCATGATCTATTTGAATGTTGGAGATTGCATCCTGAACTATTGCCTAATGATCAAGGTAAACAAGATGCAGAGAATTCCAAGGAGCAGAACAAGGAACAACATGGTCAACCTTTAATGATTTTTTCAAGTGGAAAGGTAGTAGGGAATCTGAATTCTAATGGTGAACAACGGAGGGAAGTTAGGGACAATCGTGTGAGGAAAAGTAGACAACAAGATGAGATTCAACCAACTACTGGAAAGGAGATAGTACCTGTTGATAACTCTAAGGTGAAGCAAGGTCAAGATGGTTCTAATCATAATAAGGCTACTGCAGGTTTGGAAATAGTTCAAGCCAATGTAGACAGACAACAAAGTAATGGGGTTGCAAGGGTAGAAAGAGTTCCAGCTGGTGTGGATCAACAAATTCAAACTGCTAATCAATTTGTAGCATTGCAAGAGGATGATGGAGAGGAAAATGATGGGAATTAATTGGTTATTGTGGAGGACCCAATGGGGCAAAGGAGTCTTGTTCAAAATACTAAGGAGGCTGGATTGTTAAATGCAGCTGCAGCAGAATTAACTCCAAGATCTGGGGTGGCTTCATCAAAGAGAGGTAAGGGTGCTAATCTTAGAAGGGCTGAGAATGTAGCAAATACAAAGGGAACAAAAGAGTCAACAACACAATGGGTAAGCAGGACATTTGCAGACAATGTGGCAACAAACCAATCTTGTCAAGATATTCCTTCTCAATCAATAGAATTTGATGCTGTAGACAAGATGTCAAATAATGAAAGGCTGCAGATAGCTGGAAATAAGCTGTGGCTTGAACATACTGAAGAGGATTATGAGGAAGGGGGACTACCTGTTGGTGCCACTGGTGAAGAAGAACTTGCAGATGATGAAAATGATCAGGAGGAGCAAAGTATCAATAAAGGAAAAAATCCACAATCACTGGGAACTAATAAGAGCGATGACGAGGAAGAGGAACAAGGTGATCCAAGTCAGATAGATACAGAGATAGCTGGTGATAAAAAAATACCAAGTCTAGGTCCTAGTAAGGTTTTGCCCCCGGCAAAGCCTAATATACCTGTTGTAATTCCTACAGAAGGTAATGAATTGATGAGTGATCCTGTAGTTGCTAAATCATAACAGATGCAACCAGATAATGAAATTTAGAAGGCAGGAGTTACAGCTTCTATGCAGTCAGGTGCTGCTGCAGAGGTAGGTGTGAATGCAGCCAAACAAATTACAGTAGCAGAACAAAAGAAGCAAGAGAAAAGAAATGCAGCATTGGTCAATACTAGTACTCAACAACTAGTGGCAGAACCAAGAGATCAACTGGGAGTGGAGGCTGTAGCAGGAGGTACAAGCAAAGACTATGATAAAGAATCTACAACTCAGAATTTCAAATATGTAGCAAGACAAGGAGGCCTATCACCTAGATACATAGGTAAATCAGCAAGTAGAGGTAAAAGGAAAAATGCAAAAGAAATACAAAATGTAGTGCCTGGGGTTCAAACAAGAAGGACCCTATCTAAACCTCACAATTAATGATAAATGCTATTATATGGAATGTGAGGTCAGTGAAGTCAATGTAAGCTTTTGAGAGACTAATCACAATGCAAGGACAACATCATTTCAAATTTATAGGAATTATGGAACCAAAACAGAAGAGGAGGAAATTGGAAAGATACAGAAGGAGGATTGGCATGTTACAAGCCTTTTCCAATGTGTCAAACAAAAGTTGGGTATTTGTAGATGATGATCATGGAGTGGAGACAATATATGACCTGGAACAATAACTAACCTTGAAGTTGACAAATCTGGATACACAAATATCTTTTGTTGTCACTTTTGTATATGCAAAATATGACTCAATTAAGCGTATTGAGCTGTGGGATAGTCTATACAATTTGGCAAGAGATATGACCCTACCTTGGCTTGTAGGGGGGGGGGACTTTAATGTTATTTGGGAAGAAGAGGAAAAATTTGGTGGTTTGCCTGTGTCATTAAATGAGATCAATGATTTTCGACATTGTATTACCACTTGTAATCTCAGTGATCTAGGATTCAAGGGTAGTATTTATACATGGTGGAATGGAAAAGGTGGAGATGATTGTATCTTTAAGAGGCTTGACAGGTGTGTTGGGAATCTAGAGTTTCAGCAGATGTTTCCTAATGTGGAGGTAACTCATCTATCTAAGATAGGGTCAGATCATAGCCCTATGATGATAACTTATAATGCAGATGAGGTACCAATCAAAAATGCCTTTAAGTTCTTGCACTTCTGGACAAAACACACTTCTTTCAAGGAAGTTGTTAGGGAAACTGGAAATCAAATTTTGTAGGGGATCCTTTCTATATTTTTAATCAGAAGCTAAAGAGATTGAAGAAGGCTTTAACTATGTGGAGCAAGGCTAATTATGGTAACATATTTTAGAATAGCAAGTTTAGAAGAGGTGGTGCTGGTTCATGAAGCAGAATTTGAAAGAAATCCAACATTCCAGTACAGAAAGAGGTTGCAGAAAGTTCAAGCTGAACTGATCAGATATTTAGCATTAGAAGAGGAATTCTGGAAGCAAAAATCTGGGATGAACTGGTTTCAGATTGGGGATAGAAACACTAAGTTTTTTCATGTTCAGGTCAATGGTAGAAGGAAAAGATTGTAGCTTAGAAGAGTACAGAATAATGCAGGCATTTGGTTATAAAATACTAGAGATATGGCTGATGAAGCTGTAAGATTCTACAAAGCTCAATTTCATGAAGACTGTGTCGCTACAACATTTGGGATACTGGATCATGTCCCCTCTATGGTAGATACAATGCAGAATACTGAACTGGTGAAACAACCTACAAGGGAGGAGGTCAAATATGCAGTTTTTGGTTTAAATGGAGAAAGCGCAGGAGGGACAGATGGTTTCTCAGGATGCTTTTTTCAAAATTGCTGGGATATAGTTGGAGATGATATAGTACAGATGGTCAAGGCCTTTTTCAGTGGTCATGAGCTACCCAGGTAAATTACTCACACTAATCTGGTTGTGTTGCCAAAAAAGAAAGAAGTGGTGTCTTTCTCCGATATAAGACCTATTAGCTTGAGCAATTTTGTTAATAAGGTATTTTCCAGAGTAATTAATGAGAGGTTAGTGGGTATGTTACCTAACTTAATATCAGATGAGCAGGCATGCTTTGTAAAAGGGAGAAGTATAGTAGAAAATATTTTACTAACTGAGGAGATAATCACAGACATACGTTTGAGAACCAAGGCAGGACCAAATGTTGTCATAAAATTGGATATGACCAAGGCTTATGATCGATTGTCATGGTTGTTTTTGACAAAGATATTGAGGAAAATGAGATTTTGTGAGAGGTTCATAGGTTTGGTATTTGGGATAATATCAAACAACTAGTATTCTGTGCTTTAGAATGGACAACCTCATTGCTTTTTTAGATCAACCAGAGGGGTAAAACAAGGTGACCTTTTATCTCCTACACTTTTCATTCTGGCAGCTGAAGCATTGTCTAGAGGATTGAATGCATTACACAAGAATCTATATTTTTGTGGTTTTGGGATGCCTAAGTGGATTCCAAAGATAAATCATCTTGCATATGCAGATGATACGATTATTTTTTCCTCTTCTGATGCCACTTCATTGCAGCTTATAATGGAGGTGTTGGTAGCCTATGAAGCAGCTTCTGGTCAGCTCATTAATAAAAGTAAGTCAACTGTCTACTTACACCATTCTGCAAGTGATGAAGTAGTGGACAAGGTTCAGAGAATTACTGGTATTCCTAGGCAAGAATTCCCATTTACATACTTAGGCTATCCAATTTTCTATCTTAGAAAGAGAACAGAATACTACCAAGGGCTCATAACAATGGTGATGGATAAATTACAGAACTGGAAAGGGAAGTTACTATCTGTTGGAGGGAGAGCTGTTCTTATATCTCATGTTCTTCAGAGCATGCCCATTCATTTATTGTCTGCAGTAAATCCTCATGCATATGTGATTAACAGGCTGCATAAGTTTTTTGCACAGTTTTTCTGGTGCAGTTCAGTTGGTGTTGCAGGTAGACATTGGGCATCTTGGAATTCATTATGTTTACCATGTGAAGAGGGGGGGGGGGGGGTTTGTTTCAGATC
>MU776588.1:26452-38975 GCA_026770625.1 Nicotiana glauca
GGTGGAGCTTCATCATGAAGCCAAGTCTGTGGAGCTCCTTTATAAGCCAAAAATACTACAAAAAACTCAATCCAAAGGTGGTGCCTTGGAGAAGGAATGGATCACATATATGGAGGAAGATGTTGGCGTGTAGGGAGATCATTGAACACCAGATCCTTTGGCAACCTAAAATGGGGTCTGCCTTGTTTTGGTTTGAGAACTGGATAGGCCTAGGTGCTTTGTACTTTGTCACACCACCAGATTTTGTGTGTGATGAATCAATTCATAATATCTATGATGTGGTCTATGATGGGCAGTGGGATGAGGATAAGATTAAGGAAATTTTGTGTGAAGATCTTGCTACACACATTTTGGAAAACATACAACCACCTGTGTCAAATGAGACTTTGGATAAACCTGTTTGGATGTTGGAAACTAAGGGTGAGTTTTCAGTTAAATCAAACTGGGAATACTTAAGGAAAAGACAAAAACCATGTAATGCATACAAGAATATTTGGGTCAAAGGGCTGCCTTTCAAGATTGCCTTTTTTATGTGGAAGCTATGGAAAAATAATTTGCCTCTTGATGATTTTTTTAGAAGAATAGGATATCTAATGGCATCCAAATATTGGTGTTGTACTGAACCAAAGGAAGAGACTATGCATCACCTTTTCTTTACTTCCTATGCAGTAATAGAGTGTGGAAGTTTTTTCTGGGGCATGCAGGTATTGCAGTGGAAGGAATCACTTTGCATCAAGCAATTGTTAGGTATTGGACCGCAGATGTTGCTCAGAGACTGAAGCCTATTATGCAAGCTCTCCCTTCTGTGATCGTATGGGAATTATGGAAGAGAAGGAATAGTTATAAATATGGAGATGCAGTCACAGTTAATAGAGTAATATATCAGGTGTCTTTGACCATTCAGTGCTTAATCAAACTAAGGAAACCAGGAATTCAAAGTGTTCCCCCTCGATGGCCAGATATGTTTAAGATGATGGAGGATTATACTCCTATTTTGAAGTATACTAAAGTGTTGTGGGAACTACCTAGCTAAGGGTGGATCAAAGTTAATACAGATGAAGCAGCTAGAGATAACTCAGGTAGAAGTTCTATTGGATATGTGTTGAGGAATGAAGATGGAGATGTAATGTATGCTTGTGGCAAGGAGATTACTGAAGGGTGAAACACAATGGCAGAAGCAACACCTATACATGAAACTCTGAAGTTTTGTCTGAATAATGACTATGTCTTGATAGACTTACACACTGACTCAATGCTCCTAAAGAATGTAATAACTGGAGAGTGGAAGCCTCCTTGGGCTATAGGGGAAATTGTGGAGGAGATTAGAAAACTGATGAGCAATGGTAATGTAATAGTAACACACACTTTTAGAAAAGGCAATATGTTAGCTGATCACATGGCAAACTATGCACTGGATTTTGGGCCTGTAGAATGTCATTCGTTTGAGGATCTGGATACACAAGGAAGAAGATTGGTGAATAGTGATAAATTACAATGTCCATACATCAGAGCTTCAGCTGTAAGGAAGTAAGGAAAGGGGAAGGGGAGAAGACAAGGAAGAAGGGAGTGACAGAAGGGGACTCATATGCTGATCATGCTCAAAACCTGCTGGTGGAGAGCATGATGACATCCTGATTTACTAACATAGTTTTTGTTTTGCAGGTGAGGAATATTCAGCTATGCCCTACTCTCTAATGGATGCCCAGTTGGTGGTATTAGTGCTATGCACTTAATCCAATGAGAGGAAATTAGAGGTAGACAAAAGCATAAAATCAATAAAGAGTATTTTGTTGCACCATTCTGGTGTGGGCAGGTACTCTTGGTCGAGACAATCAAGGATGCTGGGGTGTTCCTACACTACTATCAAGAACAAATGAACATATTAGAAACAATGGAAGCAACCTTCATGGATCTGACTGCATATACACATCACAAAGCACAAAGGATGTGCATCAGATGGAGTAAAATCAAAGATGTGCACAGTTGGTACAGAGCAAGATGTTGGAACAACTCAAGTTTCAACTCATTTGCTTCCCTACATACAGGGAGCCAGGCAAAAATGACAGTAGAACAACATGATGTTGCAGAACATCACATCCAAATCCTTAGGGAGAAGGCTGTGATGACCAGTATTATTGCTAACTATGTGTTCTTTTTCGCAGGAAAAGTTACTGTATCCATACCCTACTATTGGTTACAAATTCTAAGGGCGGTATTAGCATTTAATGCTCATTCCCTGGAAGGAGTACTAATAGTAGGCAAAAGTATGGAAGCTAGGAAGAATATGTTCAGACAGTGGAAACATGGTTATTTACAGTTAATTCTGGGATCAAATGGAGCATGTTGTAGTAAAATACTAATGCTTCCTAGTAGATATACATCACAAAAATGGGGACCTTCATTGGGTCTAATGCAGGTCTGCTGGAAATCATTTGAGATTGATATCAAACTAGGCATGAGCAATCGTGTTCTGCCCAGTTATTGGTTCAAATATCTGCACGAGTGTTTCTTTTGGCAGGCAAGGATAAGAGCAAGAGATAACTTTTGGACGAACACCCAATGGTTTTTCAATGCTGTTTCATATCAGGAATGGTTCCAACACATGGTTTCGACACAGGAATGGTGGAAGTCACACAATTCTGTCCTACAACAATACATGCCCACACATGCTCAACAAGATTGAAGCTTATCTATAATGAGGAAAACAGGTAACTATTTAGGAGTGTCAGGTAAGGCAGCAGGATTTCTAGAGCATATGCACCACAAAGAGGATAAAATCAGTTGGATTTTGATATCTAGACGGGAATTCACATGCAAGATAAAGCTGGAAAATGATAGGAGTACTATGCTGCTAAGGAATGTTCATGGATTGCTTACAGACAAATTTGATGCAGCAGCGGATGCACAATTGATATATTACTGGAAAAAGGATAAAGGTTGTTATAAAGCAAAATTACAGAAGTTTCTCAAGTTGGAAGACATTACATGGCTAGCTTTTATAATTCAATTACTTTTTACCTTTAGATTACATAATGTGATATCAATGTTGAGTACACTCAACATTGATAGTAGGACATATGTACTTGTCAAATTCTATTTCTTTCATCGTATAAGACCTCCAGACATGGTATTTTTTTTTTTGATTTGGATATATATAAAAATAGCCCTAGGCACACTGCCTAGTGGATTTTGCTAAAAAAAATAAAATATGAAAGCAATTTTATTTTTTATTTTTTTATTTTTTATTTTAGAGTTCTAGATATTAATTTAATAATGGAAAACCACCTCAAATGAATTTTTCTTTTTTAGTATTCTAAAGAAAACTTCTAACGAAAATATAATAACACAATATTTTTTTTTTTGGATTTTTGATTTATAACATATTTTTTCAAATACAAAATATGAAATATAATAAAAACAAAAAACTCAACAAACTTACTAGACTATGACAGACTTCAACATTCCTTAAAATACTCAATATTACTGTACTGAACTAGAAGGTAAAACACGACATAAAAAGAAAAACAGACTCAAATATAAAAAAAAAAAAATCTCCTCAAGCAACTATTGAATGAGCGATCTGAAGATGAGTATGTGATCTATATAGAGGTTCAAAGCTGCAAGTACAGGAGAATAGGATACTGCTGGTTGCTTGATTTCAACATGGTATTCATGTTTTGGATGTCACAAAGTGCAGTTGCTAGGCTGAAGTTGGTATTGTGCTTTCATTACTCAGTGGTATTAGTGTGTTTCCACACTCATTCTGAGGATGAGACTACAATATTCAACTTAAGGTTCAGCTCTATAGTTGATCATATTCATGCTTGGAAAGTATTGTTTGCTCAATTTCTGTGATTTTGATGGTTAAAGTCTCATTTGCTCGTCCCTTACATACCCTGGCGCCTGGTGAGAGCTTGATAGGTGCTGCTTGGTATCAGATATGGGCATTAAGATTCAATCATAACCACAGGAGGAGGAAGCACTCAGATTATCATGATGTAATAGTTAGCTACATTAAGTTTCTAGTATTCAGTAGATATAGACTTGTTTTATAATTTTTGGACATCTTGTATGTTTTGGACCCTAGTTTGGGATGCTTTATTTATATATATATATATATATATATATATATATATATATATATATATATAGTAGCCACTAGGCATCATGCCTAAGGGTATATTTGCTTTAAAAAAATGAGCGATCTTGGTTGGATGGTCCTAAGGCGTCTGTCATGTTCGAACTCCAGCAAGTAGATCCACACCCGTATGAGAAAATTAGACCAAATAAAGTTAAATACCTAAAACACTATGTGCGACAATAACACTTCCTATTGGACACATGCAAGACATGATTGAAGCTATTTTGGCAAAACGGCCTGCGTGGCCCAAAAGTGTCAAGACATGCAAGATTTGGCTAAGACCCCGCGAAGCCAAGAACCTAAACTCACTAGAAAGACCGGATCCTATGTGGGCTGCCTACATATCCCCCCGGAAGACGAGAATCAGGTATGCATAGTTTGGGAAGACTGGATACGGGCGAGAATTAAAAAAAAACTAATTTAGAGAAAATATATTTTTTGTCTTTAATTTTTGAAAAATAATGAAACATGTAAACTCTTTTTGGATTTCCTTTTCCTTTTTATTTTTATTATTGGAAAATGATGGGAAAATTCAAAATCTTTATAGACCCTTTCTATCCTTGAAGATTGTAACATGTAGCACATAGGATGCATCGGGATGGTCTTTTATTTTTTGGTACACTTGTCCTAGGCGGACCCACCCCCTGTGTTGAGTCCCTAAGTCAAATGCACGTGATGCAAACAAACGATCCTACTAGGGATTCAACATGAGGTTATGTTATTCTAAGTTTAAACCTGTGGTTGTGTTCTTGACTTGGCTTATTCGATCGGACAACTCGAGCCGAAAAGGGGGCAATGTACTGGGAGCACGAAAGTCTACCCGGCATTGTTGCTGGCCCATCCTCGTTGTATTTGGTGTAACTTCTAACAGAAAAAGTGGCCCACGCGAACGTGTGCACCATTTTTAGAAGACTTAGAGGGGTGGCATAAGAAGGCATTTTAATACAATTCAACAATATCAAAATGGTAAATAAACAATAATTAGCATAAAAGGTTCACAAAATACAGTAATAGTAACATTAAATAAAGCCAAATAAAATCATATTAGAAAGCTCAAATTCTTGAATCTTGAACCAGAGATTCTGGGTTCTTGTCCCCAGCAGAGTCGCTAGAGCTGTCACATCTCCTTTTTCCTACCCCGAAAGGGGGTATAAGAGAATTTTTCCAATTTAAGTGACAATCGGAGATTACTTATTCAAATTCAAAGTTGCCACTTGGGATAATTTATGGTGTCCCAAGTCATCGGTTTAAAATCCCGAATCGAGAAACTTGACTCTTATTTATGGTCTGCGAACACAAAATTTCGAGTAAGGAATTCTGTTAACCCGGGAGAAGGTGTTAGGCATTTCTCGGGTTCCGTGCAGTTGTTTTGATCATACTTGACTTAATAAAATTGTCTAATTACTTATTTTTAGATCCTATGTACATTTGCCTATTTTAATTAAGAAATTATCTTAAAACAGGTCACGCGTACGTGTACCCATTTGTTTGGCGCGTCAAAAATAATATCACGCGAACGCGTCCACAATTAATAACGATTTTTTATTAATAAGAAAGTTTGGTCGAAGTTGCGCGAACGCATGCTCCGAGTTTTTTTAGAATCGTAATTATGTCACGCGAACATGTCCACAATCACGATGATAGATTAAAAGCATGCCTAAAGCAAGCTACGAGCCTTCAAAGTGTTTTCTACACTAATTATGAATATTAACAGCCTAATATATGCTGCTAGCGAATATAGGCAAGTAAAATAGTGATAGACAATTAAGAGCTCGATTTCATAAACTTTAGCACTCGAGCCCCTTTTATCTAATTTGACGTAGTTCAGTTGATGAATAGCAATCCAATCTCTATGCTATGACAAAATCATGTTCAGCTATAACCAATTCGAGCAAACTTATGAGCAGATAACTAAATGAGCAAATTCAAAACTATGAAAAATAACTACACAAACAACGAGATCATATCACCAAACAAACATTAACACTAAGCTCGAATAAAATGGATAGAGGATGATAGAATTGGACCTCAATATAGCCGGAAAATTGGTTGTTTCAATGTTTACCACACAAAAAATGTGACGAACCACGGACGGAACCCGAATTAGCACCAAAAACTCAACCAAACACGGATTCAAACCCACACTTTAATCACTATTCACGTTGGAATCAAGTAACAGAAATAGTCTTTCATCCTTCTTAGTTCTCACGTTTTGAAATTGGAGTTCATTTCAATCTCAAATACCCCATCACGTTTTACGAAATCTTTTGAAAGAGCATAAATTGATAGTGTTTTTGTCTGTTGATAAATAATAGTAACTGTAAACGACCAAAGATAAAAAATGGATAGAGCTATTTTGGTGCTTGAAAATGACTGGTTTGAGCTACTGTTTTCATGTTCTTGGAGCTGGTTTTATAGCTGGTTGCACTGGAGGTTGGAGGAGAATCCGGAGCTATTTTGGTGCTTGAAAATGACGTAACCTCGTAGTGATGTTACAATCGCCGAAATTCGACGTTTGACGGAGGCAGCGCCGACCTGTTCCCGCTAGACCTGGTCATTGTTGGGTGCTGTTTTCCGCTGGTGATGGTTAGATAAGGGAGGTATGGTCGTTTGAGGAGGTTGCTAGTTGTTGTGGTTGGATATTCTAGGGTTTTGGTTTTTGGTTGAAGAAGAAGAAAATGGAGGGTGTTGTTTGGAGAATATGACTAGAGAAACGACTATTTTCTTAAGGGTCTTACGACTGTTTTGTGTTGAAGAACAAGAAGCTAGGGGTCCTCCCAATCCTAGAAACGACGGATAGGTCTTAAGGGTATAGGGGTCTAGGTCTTCTTTGTTTTGTAGGGCTTTTAGGTTATTAAGAAAGGTTTTCTAGGTTAAGGGAGTATGGGTTTGATCTTATTGGGTCTTAAAATTTGGCCAAAGACTAAAAATGGATTACAAAATTTATTAAAATGGGATAAACTAACCCAAAACTATCTCTTCCTTCTAAAATTATATACAATTTATAATATAAAAATATAAGACTCATCTTAATTAATTAATAAATAGTATTATGTTGTGAGACTATTTTGGTATTTTTTCAAGATTATATAAAAATAAAAATCCTAGTAGAATAGTATGACTGCAAAACATTAATGAAACTATTTTTGTAATTTTTATTTTTGTGATAAAATAAATTAGAAGATTCAAAGCTAGTTGAAATAACTATATTAGACCTAAACTAAGTATTTAAATGCTACAATATGTAAAACCTTGGGGAGGGTCAAAAATCACATGTCTATACTCTATTTCGATGATTGCGAGACGAGCTTTTAGAATCTCAAGATGACTTTGATTACAATACCGAATTTAGTGGTGCCTTCCGGTTCAGGGATGTATACTGTGTATTGTAATGCTTCACGCATTGACTTGGGTTGTGTATTGATGAAAGAGGGGCGAGTTATTGCATATGCTTCACGTCAACTGAATCCATACAAGAAGAATTACCCTGTACTTTATTTGGAGTTGGATGCAATAGTTCATGCTCTCAAGATCTGGGGGCATTATTTTTATGGTGTATTATGTGAGGTTTACACCGATCATCACAGCTTGCAATATTTGTTCAAGCAGTGAGATCTTAATTTGAGGTTGTGCATGTGGCTTGAGTTACTAAAGGACTATGATATTACCATCCTTTATCATATGGGCAAGGAGAATATGATTGTGGATGCCTTGAGCAGAAAGGCTGAGAGTATGGATAGCTTGACATTCATTTCATCGGAGGAGAGGCCATTGGCTTTGGACACTCAGTCCTTGGCTAATAGACTTGTGAGGTTGGATATTTCAGAGCCCAGTCGAGTTCTTGCATGTGTTGTGGCTCAGTCTTTATTATTTGAGAGAATCAAGGCTCGTCAGTATGATGATCTACAACTTTTGGTTCTTATAGAGCCATTACTACGGGGTGGTTCTAAGGAGGTTACTATCGGCGATGATGGTGTTCTGCGACTCCAAGGTCGTTTATATATTCCTAATGTTGATGGCTTGAGCTAGAAGATTCTAGAAGAGGCACACAACTCTCGATATTCTATTCATCCTAGTGGTACGAAGATGTATCCTGAGCGGAGGCAAAATTATTGGTGGCGAAGGATGAAAAAAGACATAGTTGAGTATGTAGTGAGGTGTCTAAATTGCCAACAAGTTAAGTATGAGCGCTAGAGGCCAGGTGTCCTACTCCAACAGATGGTTATACCAGAGCGGAAATGGGAGCGGATCACTATGGATTTTGTAGTTGGATTAGAGCGGACGTTAGTAAGTTTGATGCTATTTGGATCATTGACAATAGGTAGACCATGTCGGCACACTTTATTCGGTTGTGACTATGTACACTTCAGAGAGATTGGTCCGGATTTACATTCAGGAGATTATTCGATTGCACGGTGTGCTTGTTTCTATTATTTCAAATAGAGGTCCTCATTCCACTTTTCACTTTTGGAGAGCAGTACAGAGTGAGTTGGGCACCCCAGTAGAGCTCAACGCAGCCTCTCATCCGCAGACCGACAGGCAGTCGGAGTGGACAATTCATATCTTGGAGGATATGCTCAGATCATGTGTGATTGACTTCGGAGGACAGTGGGATCGATTCTTGCCTTTGGCCGAGTTAGCTTATCATAACAGTTATCAGTTTAGCATTAAGATGGTTCCATTTGAGGCTTTTAGATAGTCGTGATGTCATTCGCCCATCAGATAGTTTGAGCCCTACGAGACTAGTATATATGGCACTGATTTAGTGAAGTATGACTTGGAAAAGGTAAAGTTGATTCAGGAGAAACTTCACACAGCACAGTCCAGACAGAAGACTTACACGGATCAGAAGGCGCGTGATTTATCATTTATGGTGGGCGAGAAGGTTCTCTTGAAAGTATCATTGATGAAGGGAATCACGAGGTTTGAAAAGAAGGGGAAGCTAAGCCCAAGGTTTATTGGCCCATTTGAGGTGTTGAGACGAGTTAGGGAGGTTGCTTATAAGCTTGCTTTACCTCCTAGTCTATCAAAACTTCATCCGATCTTCAATGTGTTTATGCTCCGAAGGTACCATGCCGATAGGTCGCATGTGTTAGAATATAATACGGTTCAGGTAGAAGAGAGATTAGGTTATGAGGAGGAGGCAATTGCTATTATTGACAGACAGGTTCGTTAGTTGAGGTTTAAGAAGATTTATGCGGTAAAGGTCCAATGGAGGGGTCAACCAATCGAGTAGGTGACTTAGCAGATTGAGGAGGACATGCAGAGAAGATATCAATACCTATTTAGCACTCCAGGTATGATTCTAGACCCGTTAGAGGATGAACGTTTGTTTAAGAGGTGGAGAATATAACGACCCAACCAGTCATTTGTTTAAGAGGTGGAGAATATAACGACCCAACCAGTCATTTTGCTTTTTAGATCCTCGTTCCCCTAATTAAGACAACCCGTATATGCCTTTATTGTTTTATGACTTGCAGGGATAGTTGACTTGGGTTCGGTTTGAAATCGGAACAATTAGTTCCTTAATAGTGTCCTATAATGGCCAAGTTTGACTTGAGTCAATGTATTGAGTAAACAACCTCAGAACCGGGATTTTACGGTTCCGATAGGTTTCTATGATGATTTTTGACTTGTATGTGTGTTCAGATTGGGTTTCGAATGACCCTGGAGAGTTTCAGCGCATATTGTTGAAAGTTGGCGCATTGAATGTTTTTCAAGTTTTTTAAATTTAGTTTGGAGTAGACTATGGTGTTATCGAGGTCCATTTGGGATTCTGAGCTTGGGAATAATTCGGTATGGTGATTTATGGCTAGTACGCAAAATCTGGTGTCATTCTGAGTAGTATAATTATGATTCGGCGCGTTCGGAGTATATTGAAAAGCTTGAAGTTCATAATTTGATTCAATTTGGTTTTGGGGTGTAATTCTTAGTTTTGACGTTATTTTACGTGTTTCAAGAGTTCGAGTAGATCCGTATTATATTTATGAGCTTTTTGGTGCATTTAGACGGGGTCCCGAGTGGCTCGGGCGAGTTTTGGACTGCCCAGAGCTATGTCCAAAAATCTAGCACTGCTGGTTCAAGCTTCCTTCTTCACGATCGCTGAGGTTGGGACGTGTTCGCGAAGAAGGAATTTGGGGAACTTTGAATTTTTGCTTCGCGTTCGCGACACCTACTCCACGTTCGTGAAGGTATGGGACTTGTGCCTTCGCGTTCGTGTGGACGGGCCCGTGTTCTTGTAGAGGAAGCTGGGGATGGGGGTGGCACGCTGTTGGTCTTTGCATTCGCGAAGAAGACCTCGCATTCGCATAGTCCAGGACAGGCTAGGTAAGCCTTCTCATTCATGAGGCTCTGGTCGCATTCGCGAAGGCCATTTTTCTGGGCCTGTGCAGCTTGCCTTCACGATCGCTAAAAGGGATACCTGGGCAGAAATATTTTAAAACGTTGGGACTTAGGCTTATTTGGTTCTTTTCTCTCAACTTGTGGCCGATTTTAGAGCTCTTTGAGGAGGGATTTTAAGCTTATTTGGTTCATTTCTCTCAAATTGTGGCCGATTTTAGAGCTGTATGAGGAGGAATTTTCACTAGCGCTTGAGGTAAGTATTTTTTACACAATATGAGTTTAATACATAAATTATTGGTAGATTTTATCATAGAAATTGCTAAAATTTTAGACGATCGTTGAAAAACCTAGGTTTTGATACATATGGGATTAGACCACGAAAATGATTATGGAATTGAGTAGAAATTATATATTTGGGTTCGAGAGGTTATGAGTAACATTTATATTCGTAAATTTCCGGAATTCGAGCATGTGGGCCCGGGGGTGAATTTTAGGAATCTTCAAATTTGGGTTGGGTAATTACTCTAATAGCTAAGTTATGAAGTTTTGAGTATATGTTGATTAATTTATACAATATTTGACTAGTTTCGGATTCCTCGACACAAACTTGAGGCTTTTAGAGTGAATTGTGGATCGAAAAGTGAAATTTAGAACAAGGTAAATCTGTTGCCTAACCTTGTAAATGGGTATTGGTTACTAATTGTGGTTCTATGTATGTACGAAGTGACGAGAGTCTGTGCATAGCTAGAATTCATGTTATGTCCGGGTAGACGTATGCCTTTATTTTGTATTACTTGCACTATTTGGACTCAACTTATTAGTTTAATTGCTTGGATTAGTAAGTAAAACTTGGTTAAGAGTATGTTAAATCGAGCCTTATTACTTAAAGATTTATTAGAAATGTTTAATTATTGATGGAAATTATATCCTTTCATCGGTTTACCTTGGAGTTGCAAATATGAAATTCGAAATCCGAAAAGTTTCCCTATTCCTGTGGATCGAGCCGAAAGCCTCGATATATATATATATATATATATATATATATATATATATATATATATATATATATATATATATATATATAGAGAGAGAGAGAGAGAGAGAGAGAGAGAGAGAGAGAGAGAGAGAGAGTTGTGTATGTACACGAATATTATGGATCGGGTCGTACGACCTCGACATAACTCGTGCTGTTGTCACTAAGAGTCAGATTTCACTTGATATGTCCGTCATGACTTGAGGATTTATGATACATGTTATTGATACCCATGTTTTTTCTCATATATTTCAAATATGCATATATACTTTCAAAATAGTGCACGAGCATTATCAAGTATTTTCTTAAATTTTCCAAAATTTTTATAGATTTTTTAATCAATTTATTTCCATATTTTATTGTATAAATAATCATTAATTGCATCACAAATTATTTTATAATTATTTTATAATTTATATCCATCTAAGGTTATAAATATTTTCAGTGCATTTTTATAATTATATTTACATTTTTAAGGCTAAATTGTACATTTTATATAATAGCCCATATGCATGTATAATTACATTATTTATGCAAAAAATGATTTTTTATATTTTTTATAATGTTAAGTAATTACTCTTAATCATTTTAATGCACAAATGATATTTTTGATATTTATTAATCACTTTTATAAATTATTTATTCACTAAATATTGGGTATTTAAAAATTAGCCCTAAATTACTCCTATTTTTGGACCTAAAACTACCCAATACACCAGCCCAAAATACCCATCCCAAATCAATTATCACAACCCACTAAACCCGGTCGGTACCCGTCTATTATAACTCGCCCCGGTCACTTTTAAATCCCAGCCGTTGATCTTTCAAGGTCAACGTCCCACATCTCTTCTCCCTATTTTAATTAACCAAACCCTAGCCCTAATTATCATTCACCCAAATCTTCTGCCTCTGTATTCTCTCTTCTCTTCCTCTTCTCCTCTCAAAACCCTAGCGTCGTCATCTGACAAATCTCTCTGATTCTAACCCCAAAATAGAATCAATCCATG
>MU776588.1:43216-66418 GCA_026770625.1 Nicotiana glauca
ATATTGATTAATTTATACAATATTTGGCTAGTCTCGGATTGTTTAGAACCGACTTGAGCCTTTTAGAGTGAATTATAGACCGAAAAGTGTACTTTGGAACAACGCAAGTCTCTTGCCTAATCTTGTAAGAGGGAATTTACCCCATAGGCATTTAATTGCTATTTGTTACTAATTATAAGTGCTACGTACACATGAAGTGATGAGATTCCGTGCGTAGCTAGAATTCATTTTATGTCCGGGTCGACGTAGGCCTTTATTATGCTATTACTTGTAGTAGTTGGACCCAACTTGTTAGTTTTGTTGCTTGGATTAGTAAGTAAAACTTGGTTACAGATTATGTTAAATCAAGCCTCATTACTTTGAGAATTGGTAGACATGTTTAATTATTTATCAAAATTATATCCTTTCAATGGTTTTCCTCAGAGTTGCAAATATGAAATTCGAAATCTGAAAAGTTTCCCTATTCTTATGGATTAGGACGATATATATATATATATATATATATATATATATATATATATATATATATATATATGGGATGCATCTATGGATCGGACTGTATGATATCAATAGTGTATGTACATGAATATTATGGATCAGGTCGTACGACCTTGACATAACTCGTGCGTGTTGCCACTAGGAGTCCGATTTCACTTGATATGTCTGTCATGACTTGTGGATTTATGATACATGTTAAGTCGTTACTTATTGTGATTAATATTTGATATCTGAGGACTTCTAATTGTTATTTGATAAATGGTCATTTAATTATTACCTCTTATTCCCTTATTGTTGTTGCATTTCTAACTATTGTGTTGATATTACTAAGTATCAGATCTGATTGGAATATTTCTCAAGCAGCCATGAACTCTTTCATTGACCTTATGAGTAAACTAGATAAATGTGATGACCGATCGGTCGTTTTGCTTTTTAGATACTTGTTCTACTAATTAAGACTCCCTTTATGTGCCTTTACTATTTTATGACTTGCGTGGATGGTTGACTTGGGCTCGGAAGGGATTGGGTTAAAATCAGAACAATTAGTTCCTTAATAGTGGCCTATAATGGCCAAATTTCACTTGAGTTATTGTTTTGAGTATATAAGGGACAAGTTTGACTTGAGTCAATGTTTTGAGTATATACAAAGTTTTAAGTAAACGACCTCAAAATCGGGATTTGACGGTTCCAATAGGTTCGTATGATGATTTTGGACTTGGACGTGTGTTTGGATTGGGTTTCGGATGACTCGGGAGCGTTTCAACGCTTATGATGAAATTTGGCATATTGAAGGTTTTCAAGTTCTTTAAATTTAGTTTGGAGTAAACTTTTGTGTTATCGAGGTCTGTTTGGGATCCAAGTCTTGGAATAGTTCTGTATGGTAATTTAGGGCTTGTACAGAAAATTTGGTGTCATTCGAGTAGTCTAATTATGATTCGGCCCATTCAGAGTAAGTTTAAAAGCTTGAAGTTCATAATTTGATACAATTTGGTTTTGGGGTTCGATTCTTAGTTTTGATATTATTTTACGTGTTTCAAGATTTCGAGGAGGTCCGTATTATGTTTATGAACTTGTTGGTGCATTTAGACGGGGTCCGGGGTGGCTCAGGTGAGTTTTGGACTGTCCGGAGCTAAATCCAAAAATCTGTCATTGCTGGTTTTGGTTTTCTTCTTCGCGATCGCGGGGGTTGGGACGCGTTCGTGAAGAAGGAATTCGGGGGACTGGAAATTTGTGCTTCACGTTTGTGATACCCAGTCCGTATTCGCGAAGGCCTGGGACATGTGGCCTTTGCGTGGATGGGCCCGCCTTCGTGTAGAGGAAGCTAGGGTTAGGGGTGGCACACTATTGGTCTTTGTGTTTGCAAAGAAGACCTCACGTTCGCGTAGGACAAGACAGGCAAGCCTTCTCGTTCGCGAGGCTCTGGTCGCATTTACAATGGTCATTTTCTGTCCTTCACGATCGTGAGGCCTCTTCCATGGCCTATGATTATTTGGTTCATTTATTTCAACTTGTGGCCGATTTTAGAGCTCTTTGAGGAGAGATTTTCACCTAACACTTTGAGGTAAGTATTTTCTACTCAGTATGAGTTTAATACATACATTATTGGTAGATTTTAACATAAAAATTGTAAAAATTTTAGGAGATTGTTGAAAAACCTAGGTTTTGATAAAAATGAGATTAGACCACAAAAATAATTATGGAATTGAGTATAAATTATATATTTGGGTTCGTGAGGTTATGGGTAACATTTATCTTCAAAAATTTTCGGAATCTGGGCACGTGTGCATAGAGATGAATTTTAGGAATCTTCCAATTTGGGCTGGGTAATTACTTAAATAGCTAAGTTATGAACTTTTAAGTATATATTGATTAATTTATTCAATATTTGGCTAGTTTCAGATTGTTCGGCACCGACTTGCGGCTTTTAGAGTGAATTATGGACCGAAAAGTGAACTTTGGAACAAGCTAAGTCTCTTTCCTAACCTTGTAAGAGGTAATTTACCCCATAGGTGTTTAAACTACTATTTGTTACTAACTGTAGGTGTTACGTACACATGAAGTGATGAGAGTCCGTGCATAGCGAGAATTCATTTAATGTCTGGTTCGACGCATGCCTTTATTACGCTATTACTTGCACTATTTGGACCGAACTTGTTAGTTTAATTGCTTGGATTAGTAAGTAAAACTTGTTAAAGATTATGTTAATTCGAGCCTCAATACTTAGAGAGTTGGCAGAAATGTTTAATTATTGATGGAAATTATATCCTTTCATGGGTTTATCTCAAAGTTGCAAATATGAAATTCAAAATCCGAAAAATTTCCCTATTACTGTTGATCAGGCCAAAAGACTCTATCTCTCTCTCTCTCTCTCCCTCTCTCTCTTTCTCTCTCTCTCTCTCTCTCTCTCTCTCTCTATATATATATATATATATATATATATATATATATATATGACCGTATGACCTCGGTAGTGTATTTACACGAACATTATAGATCGGGTGGTACGGCCTCGGCATAACTCGTACGTGTTGTCACTAAAAGTATAATTTCACTTGATATATTTTTCATGACTTGAGGATTTATGATACATGTTAAGCCCTTGCTTGTTGAGATTAATATGTGATGTTTGAGGACTTTTTATTGTTATCGGATAAATGGTCATTTAATTGTTGCCTCTTATTCCATTATTATTGTTGCATTTCATGCCTATTAAATATTATTGTGCATATTTCCCTTACTGGGTATGTTGTTGTTGTTATGTATATTTCCCATTAGTAATTTGTACGCGATAAAAATCAGAAGACTTAATTTTCGCTATCAAGACAATTTGGGAAGCCTCCCTCGAGACCCCGAGGATGGAAGGCTACGAGCGAGTTCTTAGCCTCGGGCTTCATCGAGGTCCGAATCAAATAAAGCAGGGCCCAAGGTCAGGGTGAGAAAAGATGTCTCCGAAGCACATGCCTACACCTGACGGGGCTAGTCTATCTGTAACCTACTGAGATGACGTGCTATAGGCCGTCCCATCTTTCTACTCTTGTAAATAATATATGCATATTTTATTGAGTCCCCTCGCTATATAAGAGGGACTCACTCTACCTTATAAAGGACTGATGTTGCTCCACTTCTCCAATAAGCAATAATATATATATCTATATATATATATATATATATATATATATATATATTCTAAATTATCAGTGTTCTTCGACCCTGAGGTCGCCCTAGCATTTTGTTGTTCTTCATTTGTTCTTCGTCATTTAGCTCAAGATTGATGGTATAAAGCCTTTTATGCACATACATATATGTTATCCTCTTCCCGATTACCCTCGATAAGTTTAACTTCGATAGGCACAAGGTAGGCTCGAGGCTTGGCCCCGAGGTATCTACTGGCTTGTCCTAAGCCCGGGAACATCCCTTATTGGTTCGATTATCGCTTTGTCTAGCTCGATCTTTACTATTTTACTCCATGTTTAGCACTAATCGCCCTTTCAAACTAGCCCGGAAATAAATCACGTATTTTTAGAATCCCGTTTATAAATTTAATTATTGTTAGCATTTTTACGGTAAACAGTTTGGCGCCCACCGTAGGGCTAAAAAATAATAGTGATTATTTTCTTGCTAGTTTCATCACTTAAACGCACGATATCTCTCACACTTTTTCAGGTTAATGGTCAGCTCGATAAAAGAAATCGAGGACGATAACCCCATAAATTGCAAGGAAAACAATGTGGCCATCCTAAAGGCTGGCGCGACACCTCAGGACCCCGATACCGCATCCAGATCGGTCCGAGTGGATATGGATTCATACGCTGCACAAAAGGGCAACAAAGTCTTACACTTCGATGGCGGCACTCAACACGCTTACTGATAGGAAACCCGAAAAATCCCAACCCCGGAAGAATAGGAAAGTGATCTTCGTGTTATTTTTGAAATATTGCAGGAATAACGTTTGCCTATCTCTCAGATACGAAACCGCCCGGAGATTCTTGGTGCGATAGCACCCAAAATATCTACTCGCTCCGAGCCGGTATCCAAAGTATCGGGCAACGACGAACCAACGACCTATCCTGTAATGGTAAGGATTCTAGAGGACATTATTGGAAAGATCGACTCACGCTCGCGGAGACTCCTACAACAACCGTCTCCCGGAGATACGGTCCCGAGACTTATTTTGCGGAAGTCAGAAACAACAAAATTCCCTGGGGATGATAGGACCCCAAGTCCTCACAGGTACATCACCACTCACACACGCTCGCTAAGGAGCGACGACCCCCAAAATAGAGAACTCGGGCCGGTCCGGATGAGGAGATTTGAAGAAATTCTTCCGGAAGAAGCCACTATGCGGCATCATTGTTCGATATCCGATCTCGGGAACGCGCTTGCCACACTATCACAATCCATGGAAGCACGCGCCAACGCCATCAAAATAATGCAGAGGAGCTCAACGCACCGACAACCGGGAGAAGAAGAAGAAATAAAATATCACGGGAGGTCGCACCTCACTCCCTGACAAGACAAACGAGACCATTCTCGGTCCCAAATAGTAGGGTGGCATGGGCCTTCGCCAAAACCCAAACAAAGAATACCCGATAGCTTTGGAGCAATTCGAGCGAAGCCCAGTCGAATATCCGGCCAAGACTTGGTCATATACCAGCAACCAACACCGGAACCAAGTCAGAGCCGCGGATAACCCTCGAAAGACCCCTACTGGATCGGCGTATCCAGGTAGATCCCCAACAGTGAAGCCGAACTAAACGAATGGAGTCATCATCCGCATGGCGTGAACGGAAGAAACGATCTGAGGAACAATGCATCTCGCAACAACAAGGCGGTGGCCCTAAGACGACACCTTCAAGGAACTCCCAATGATACTAGATTCAATGAAATGCAACCGACAAGGAAACCTCACCCGATAAAGTTTGACTTTAACATTGCAGTTCCACGCATAGTGGTCACCATAGGTAAAGCCGGGAAATCCGGGTGGCTCGGACCTATTTGACCAAAATCCTTCCAAGGAAACCGTGGCCCACTGCGAGAGTCACGAAATGATCGGAGTTACAGACCCAAGAGAGCAGTAACTACGCCATACAACAAAGGTGATCACAAAGCATCGCCAAGCAAGCAAACCCGGATCCAGCTCAATGGAAAAGGGGAAATCGAATAAAGCAGAGCCGGCAAGCTGCGGCATATCATCACGACCATTAAAGGATGGCGGCACCCCACTAAGATCCGTAGAACATAGAATGCAGGTGCCCGTCGCCAGAAGGGGACGATCTCGGGGAGTACTCCCTAAGGACACCCTTTCGATCGAGGAAAAAGGACGCCGAGACTCCATCTCAGCATTGCATTAACGTATTGGTAATCCCTTCTTTTGTTCGAGCTCATTTTCAAATAAAACATACATTAATGATTACAGGTATATCAGCCAAAGTATTACCGACAATGTCAGGCCAAAGCCAATAGGACAGTTCGGACCAATGTCGCCCTCATACCGGACCGCTAATATGTCCCCAATGGCGATTGCCACAACATCTAAATAGCTCCCCCTGTGCGGCCCGCCCAAGCTCGGGCTAATGCGTCGGGTGATGAAGGATGTAGACACTTCGTACAGGCAACGGTGAATACATTGCCCGGGATGCAACCCCGTCCTTACTTCTCCAAGGGTGTGAAACTCCATGACAGATGTGGAGCCAAAGCATCTGGCTACAAGCGACAGTAGGAGATTCCTCGCCTTACGACCATGACCGGCGTTACCCTCAAATGAGTTCAGAGGGTAAGAGCACTAGCGTTCTCGTCCTGGCTTGGTCGGACGAGGAATATGACTGCCGAGGGGCATACTCCCAGGAACGCATCATCCTTTTATCATTTCCCTTTTTCTTTTCTTGTTTCTAATATGTATGCAGGTAGGCAACCAAGGCATTCAGTAGTTCTAGATCCCGTTCGAGGATCCGCGGCCGTTATGGGGCCGCCTGGCATTCTTTCCTCGATTGGGTCTCTATCAGAAAGAGGGTTCCGCCAACAAGATTATTAGTAGGACTGCACGTCCCCAGGGAAGGAACCCAACAAACCTACGTTCTCTCTCTATTTTCCAATATGGGACCATACAAGCACATCGGATAATCAGGAGAGTCACATTCATGTAGACCAGACTCACGACAATAGAAAAACATGTATTTACAACTTATATTTTCGCCAAGAAATAAAGAATATTTTCCAAGCATTCAACACTTCGAAGAAAAATATTTCGGCTTATCCTCAGCAAAAAACCTCTACATCAAATACATACCGAAATGCTCGGAGACTTAATCAATTCGACATCCTTGTGACCCCAGGGTCAGGGTTTCGAGCTCACAAAGCCATCGAGATACAGCCCCAAGGCTACAAAAGGCAGTATTCAGGCCTAGAATGATCTGATATATTCAGAGACTCACCATGAGCAATTCGATAACTTGCACGACCCCAGGGTCAGAACTCCGGGCTCACCAAAGCCTCCGGAAAACAGCTTCGAGCTGACGAGAAGCTATCTTCAAGTGAACTCGATGACTCGGAGACTGTCGCCAATCGCCACGCACTGGAAAATCCGAAATTGTAAGGCCCTAACAGGTAGCCTCGTCAAAAATAGATCTATTTTCCCTAAACTGTAAGACCTCAACATGCATGATAAACTGTAAGACCTCATTATGCATGATAAATTGTAAGACCTCAACAGGCATGATAAACTATAAGACCTCAACATGAATGGCAAACTGTAATACCTCAACAAGCATGAAAAATCATGCAGTTTAGGCTACACATCGCATTTGTAAGAATCCCTAAAGGGCATACCCTCAGTGTGGACGCTTAAAACTGCTTCTTGAGATAGAAAATAGCCCCGTCCAAATGCACATGACTACGGTCGAAACGACTGCTATAGCCCAAAAAACGCGACTCGGGGATGCCCGACTGTTGCTAGAAAATCCTTCGAATCTACTTCGGAAAGAACCCATTAAAACACATGCTTCCCTCAACAGGCAAAAAATGAGTCCCGACCATGTCGACTCCAAAATCGAAAAAGCATCGATCTACTCGACCTATGGACTATGAACCTTCCGAGGTGCTCAAAACATCACCGATTATGACTTGAAATCGAGATTTTTTTAGAACCGACGACGGGTCAGGCAAAATAATCAATAAGACCTTAACGAGAGAAAAACAAAGCCTACAAAAGCCTTCGGGCCTCATATCAAACAGCGTAAGTGCCATTGTCGCCGGCTAAGAAAAGCCTCTGGGCTTCACACCGAAAGGTCTTTATGACCATCAAAATTGAAAATTGACAACTTGAGGATTAAAGTGAGCTCAAATCATAACCTGATTCGGAGGCCGGATCCAAAATAGTTAAACTAAACAAAGCCTCCGGGCCTCATATCAAAAGGTCTTTACGACCAAACAGCGTAAGTGCCATTGTCGCTGGCTAAGCGAGCCTACGGGCCCTATATCGAAAGTTTTCTATGACAAAACAACGTAAGTGCCACTGTCGCCAAATAAGCATGCCTCTGGGCCTCATACTAAAAGGTCTCGTTGGCCTAGCAACGCAGAAGGTCACTATCGCTGGCCAAAAACTTAGATGAAATTTAAGGGTCGATTACAGCTCGAATTGCAACACAACTCAGAGACTGAACCCGAGGGAAATTCAATCACCATATGCCTAAAAGAACGGCCCCGATGACGCTATCAATAGTCGCGACAAATCCCCATGTCATGCGCCCACAATAACGCTTCGGTCCAGGAGCACAGGGTCATCTCCCTCTACCTATAAAGGCGAGAAAAAGTCGGAAGGCCAATCAGAGTTCGAGCCATAACACGGCTCAAGGACCTATCCCACAAACCAATCTACACAATAAAGAGTAATGACAGAAAAAAGGTACAAAAAGAATAATGATTTGAAATTCTCCTTACATACGACAGAAACATTCTCAATCGACAGGCACGCTCTGCGCGCGCTGTAGACCAAGATAAAAAATAGTAGGAGCTATATTTTGTGCCAAAAAGCTACAAACCATCAAGATCGCCCTCTGCAACACCCGCGAGGAATGACCGAGCATCGCGCTCGTACGCCTTTCCATGAGCCAATTCCTCCGAGAGGATAAAGCCTCTCGCTCTAACTTCCTCGAACACTTCTCTCTGGGACCGGCAACGAACATATTCCTCGATCCTCTTCTGATGATTAGGGGCTTGCCTCAACTCGGATTGGGCATCAGCAACCTCCTTTATACAAACCGCCATCTCATGATCCACCTTGGTTCCCCTCAGCGCCGCTTCCGTCCGGGCATCAACTATCTCGCCACTGACCTTCAAGAGTTCAGACTCCATTTTGTCGATCATATCCGCTTCAACCTTGGCGTTATTTCGGTATAAGTTGAGCTGGGCCTCGAAGGCAGGAATCTTGGCTGAAGCACTCACCTCCTCCAAGGCTTGAGCCCGCACCTGGCCCCTTAGTTCCTCGCAGGCTACCCTGACACGGTTCACCTTACCCTTCAGGTACTCCAAGTCCTCTGTCTTTTTTTGAAGCTAACACGACAAGAAAAAATTAGCCTTAAAAATTAAAAAGAAGCAAAGAACGCACTGCGGGAAATTACCTGCTCCATCAAATAGCTCTCATAGTTCGAGCTCCGATACGCCTCATATCGCCAATGCTTCAGCTCAACTTCTTTCTCCTTGCAAAAAAGCCTAAGGGATTCTCCCTCATTTCGAACCCTCTGGAACTTGGCCTTTTGATGAAGCAACTTGGACTTGAGCCTATCACAGGCCTGCGCAGGAAAGATTCAATGAGGGGAGAAAGATGCGGTATAAGAGAATTATGCGCGAACTCACCACAAAATGAAGATGGCAAGTTTTCCCCAAATCATAACACACTCTTGATAATCCACTCCCGCAACCCCGGAAGAACCGGCTTTGGACATAACATACTTATTCAAGGGAGCCGCTCGCCGAGAAACAGGTACCCCGAGGGCAGCTAACTCGGGTGATGCCCCGTCCTAAAAAATACAAGCCCGATAGCGCCACTAGAAGCTCCTTTGCATGATGGGTCCCGGATCCTCTTGCTGCTGCCGTCTCTCAGCTCGAAAGCCGACGATTCCACCTCTTCTCTGGGAAAATGCTGCCTCGCCTTGAGATACCACTCGATATATACAAAAACAATGAGTCCAAGGCAGATGAGATGGGAAAATACTACCTCAGGAACATATTGGAAGAAAAGAAAAGCAACATACGCATATACCTTGATGATCCACTCCCCACCTGATGCGGGACATAGCTCGCCACCTGCATTCATTGTAAAACGAATAGGTCACCAACCTTCGAACCTAGCCGGGCAGATCGTGAACTTGACCCGGCGACCACGAAGTTGATGCAACAAAGGGAATAATACTGATTACTTGGCCGATTTTTGCTATGAACAAAAACTGAAGGAACGGCAAAATGCCTCACTTATGTGCATAATTCCACCCTTCGGAGAACGGCAGGAACTTCTCAGGGATGACATCGATCGTCCTGACTTATACAAACCAACTGGTCCACCCTCAATCTCCACCTTCACATCGTCAACAACGAAGGGCGTGGGCGAGAAATCCCTCAAGATTAGCAGTCCTCAATGGTGGAAAGGTCGATACAGCCTGATGAGATGGTCACACGTGAACTCAAGTCCAACTTTCTCCGCAAAAAACCTAATCATCAGTATCGTCCACCAAAGCAATGGATGAATTTTTGCCAAGGTAACCTGATACTTCGAGCAAAGGTCGAGCATGACCTTATCAAGAGGTCCAAATGCAAAAGTGTATAAGTACACGCTCAAAAACCCATCGACAGAGTCCATGATTACTTCGCGAGGGGAAAGCGCCCACTGTATCATCCCCTCGCTCCACCCACAGTATTGCCTCGCCATCTCCAAGTATTTCTCTCTCATTAAGGACGCCGTCTCAAGAGCGAAGCCCTTCGACTCTCCAATAATGGAAACGACATTCCCTTCCCTTTGCCTTAACGGTTTTGAAGTGGTCTCCATAACTGAAACAAAAATAACAAAATAAAGCACAGAAGCGCAGATGCTTTTCACACTTGAGAAGATAGGGAGCCCTATGCCAAAACGGAAGAATAGCTACCCAAAAATAGTGAAGTCTCATAAAAAGGCCGAACCCACCCGTCTTATACACAAAAAACAGCGGCGAAGTCACCTACCATATATAAGCCCCACAAAGCCAATGGCCTCGACATGGGTCAGTGGGTCAATACCCGACCCAGGAAACATCCTCCAACAGACGACCAAGCCCAAGGATCCACGCAAATCATCTCCATGCTCCAGGTAGTGTTTTACATTTGGAGCCTCCGTCCACCAAGAAGCAAGGTCGCGATAAGCTCCAGGGCACCGATGCCAGATGCCAGGCGTGCGCCCCAGATCACAATTCCCTCCCCGGAGGAGAAACCTGAAGAAGCTCCGATTTCCAAAGCTCTACGAGGTGCTAAAGAAGTGCCCCGCACACAGGCAAACTCCTCGAACAGAAGCCAACCTTGTACTCTTCGAAAGAGTTATCCATATCAAAATCAACACGGTCCACTAAGGCACCCAGGGATGACCTTTATTTGGAGTATAGTTCACGAAGGCCCCAAATTTTGATGTAAGATCTCCAAACGAACCAGCAGGCCCCGACAGCTCGAGCCGATCCGGTCGGTCCCTCAACAAGCCGAAGTACAATAAAAAAGTAAGCAAGAAAGAGCCTCGCTAATCAAGCGAGGACCAAAACAGGCTATCACGAATAGCTACAACGACCCATAAGTAATAGAAGGCATTTAAAAATCCCGAAGGGCGTGAAGGCAAACAAGCACCAAAGGAGAAGCATAGATCTATCTCATGCGGCCCAAAAGGACCATCTACGCCCGGATCAATAAGGTCTTCGGGGTATCCGAGGATGGCCTACATCCAGGGTAGTACCCCCGGAAGCCCCGAAACTCAACACGCAATCTCTGAATAACTCGAGAGACTCTTACAAGCACCAACCCGTCAGATCGACTCGAAGTTTTCCCGAAGGACGATAGTGGGACCAAAAATGCCCATGTCAATCGGCGGGAAATCAAGGCAAATGCTCACATCCAAAATTAATATCGGTGATAAGCTACACAAAGGAATGCATTTGAAGAGCCTCGATGGGCACGAAAGCGTAAGGAAATAGAGAAAATTCGAAAGGAGAAGTCAATAAAGTTCATTTCTCATTTATGAAGTTTACAAAGTACAAAAAACCCCCGAGGGGTCGCAACGTTCGATTACAAAGCACCGGAGGGACATCATATTCAAAGTACAAAAGCCTACAAAGGGTTCCCAATACAGACGCGACATAAGAGGATACATGAAGAAAGGGCCTCAAACCTAATCTACCAACAAAGGAAGTATCACCAGGATCGTCCTCGAAAGCCCTGCCTCAGTTGTCCGCTTTGACACAGCTGAGGAAGAGAAACCAGGGAGCAGGAAATGATGATGAAGCACTACAGCTCTCCGAAGCTCGAGGATCCTCTTTGGCCAAGGAAGCTTCGGAGAGGGAGCGGGCCGAACAATCCTCGGCCCTGCTTGAACGAATACTTCAAATACACTTCTTCAAGCAGCGAGCCGTGCAAGCTCCGGCTCAAGGTAGAGTTCCATATCGAGCCGAGGTATGAAGGAAAGTAGCGGTGGGTATTCCGAGCCCCTTGTTGAGCAGTGGTGCATATATCCGAACAATCATCTAAGCAAAGGTGAAACCAACTCTCCATCCATCTCCATCTCGAGCCGACGGTAGCAACAGTGGCCAACGTACATGTTTATGTTCGATGAAGGTAGACCCCGATAAAAGGCTTCGACACGGCCCCGAGGATCCCCTCCAAACAGCTTCAAGATGGAAGGTTCCTATAATGATAATCAAAGACAAAATTAGACGATGGGAAGGAAGAAGCAAAACGTATCGACAGAAGTGTTGAGATAAAAATATGCAATACCACAAAAATGCCCTTATTTATAGGGAGGAAGCGACACGGTCATCGATGCCCTGAAAGATTGACCCATGAGTGTAATTACTATGTCCATGAAAAAATGAACCGATGGCAGCACTTTTGCCTCGAGTAGCAGAAATGACAGGACATCGAGCAGGGATTTATGAGACATGCCAATGATTACGAGGGATTGCGCCGCGATCTAAATTGCCATTATAGCATCGCCAAAGGGAGCTCGAGGAGTCGAGCATCGAAATCGTTTCCCATCACTTCGTCATGAGAAATGCGGAGACTACTTGTACGCGATAAAAATTAGAAGACTTAATTTTTCCTATCAAGACAATTTAGGAAGCCTCCCTCGAGACCCTGAGGATGGAAGGATACGATCGAGTTCTCAGCCTCGGGGTTCATCAAGGTTTGAATCAAAGAAAGCAGGGCCCAAGGTCAGGGTGAGAAAAGATGTCTCCGAAGCACATGGCTACACCTGACAGGGCCGGTCTATCTGTAACCTACTGAGATGACGTGCAATAGGCCATCCCATCTTTCTACTCTTGTAAATAATATATGCATATTTTATTGAGTCCCTTCGCCTGTATAAGGGGGACTCGCTCCACCTTGTAAAGGACTGATGTTGCTCCACTTCTCCAATAAGTAATAATATCTCTCTCTCTCTCTCTCTCTCTCTCTCTCCCCCTCTCTCTTTCTTTCTTCTAAATTATCAGCGTTCTTCGACCCTCAGGTCTCCCTAGCATTTTGTTGTTCTTCATTTGTTTTTCATCATTTAGTTCAAGATTGACGGTATAAAGCCTTGTATGCACATACATATTTGTTATCCCCTTCTCGATTACGCTCGATAAGGTTACCTTCGATAGGCTCGAGGCAGGCTTAAGGCCTGGCCCCGAGGTATCTACTGGCTTGTCCTAAGCCCGGGAACATTCCTTATTAGTTCAATTATCGCTTTGTCTAGCTCGATCTTTACTATTTTACTCCATGTTTATCACTAATCGCCCTTTCAAACTAGCTCAAGAATAGATCACGTATTTTTAGAATCCCATTAATAAATTTAATTATTGTTACCATTTTCACGATAAACATAATTATCGGAGTCGACCCCTCATCACTACTTCTTCGAGGTTAGACTAGATACTTACTGGGTACATATTGTCTATGCACTCATGCTACACTTCTGCACAAATTGTGCAGGTTCAGAGACAGTTAATCCGGAGTTCGTCCGAGCGTGTACCCACATTATCTAGAGGCGTATTAGTGAGTTGCTTCCCCATGCTCCGTTCTGCAGCACCCAGAGCCTTCTCTTTTCATGCTTTTATCATTCCTGTCTACCTTGTTACAGACAATAATTCTTAGGGAGTTTTGTATATTCTACTAGATGCTCGTACACTTGTGACACCGGGTTTTAGGAATTCTAGTATGCATTCACGGGTTTTGACCATTTAACTTACTACCTTACTTTTCCTTTTAGTTTATGTTTTGCATTACCATGCTCATTGCTATTTGTTTTCCGCATTTGAATAAAAATCACAGACTTAAAAAAATATTAAAATGAGGAATTAAATGGGTAGTTCGCTGTTGGCTTGCCTAGCGGCAACGTTAGGGCCATCATAGCCTATAGTTGAAATTGGGTCGTGACCTTAACCAAGATATCAACTTACCTAGTGATTTCTATAAAAAAGAGATTGGTTTCTGTGTTAGGATTTTTGTTAATGAGAATTGATTGTTGTGAAGATGGTTGCATATTATATTATAAAGATGATGAAAATTTAGAAAATTGTAAATTCTGTGAAAAATCTCGTTACAAGAGGCTTTCTAGCTAAAATATGGTTGATGTGAAGGAAGTGCATTATTTGCCTCTTATACCTAGGTTAAAGAGGTTATATGCGTCGATAAGTTCTGCTCCTCATATGAGATAACACTTTGAAAATAGAATACCATCTGGTGTTATGTTTCATCCTTCAGATGGAGATGCTTGGAAGTACTTTGATTTGACATATCCAGATTATGCTAGTGAACCAAGGAACATTCAGTTAGGTTTGCCTTTTTATATATTTGCGACATCATATTCATGCCGGCCTTTACACCTTATAATCTGCCGCCTGAGTTGTGTATGATAGTCTGACTAGTAAATATATATTTTTAAATTGTATTATCCTCGGTCCACGTAAAGTGAAAAGTCTAATTGATGTATATTTGCAACCTTTGATTGATGAGCTAAAACAATTGTGATGTGATGGCGTTAAAACATATGACATATCAATCAAGCAGAATTTCAACTTGCGTGCTAATTTAGTATGGACTATTAACGATTTTTCTGTGGATGGAATGTTTTCTGAGTGGATGACTACTGAAAAGCTAGCTTGTCCTTACTGCATGGAATATGGTAAACCGTTCACCTTAAAACATAGCCGAAAGAAATCATGGTTTAATAGTCACCGTCAGTTCTTACCTGTTGATCATGAGTTTAGACGGAAGAAAAATGCATTCAAAAAGAGTAAAGTGGAACATGAGTCACCATCTCTAATACTTTCGGATGAGGAAATTTGGGAGAGGGTGCAGAACTTCACTAAAATTACTTAAGCTCCACCTTCTAGATTCCCCCGAGATGGTGTTACTTATACTTCGACGAAACATAGTATATTTTGGGAGTCTCCTTATTGGAAGAATAATCTTCTCCAACACAATCTTTATGTCATGCATATTGAGAAGAATTAATTTGACAATTGTTCAAGGATGTTAAAGTTAAGACAAAAGATAACCAGAAGGCTAGAATAGACTTACAAGAACATTGTAGGTGACATGAATTATACTTACAGACAATGAACAATGGTAAGGTGTTCAAGCCCAAAGCAAGTTATACATTGACTTTGGAGGAGAAATGACATATTTGTGATTAGGTTACGAACTTGAAGATGTTTGAGGGTTATGCATCAAATCTGAGAAAACATGTAGATATGGAGGTAAGGAAGCAGATCCATTTGAAAAGTCATGTCTGTTATGTTTTCATAGAGATCTTAGTGTTTATTGCATTTTGCGGTTTACCTAAAAGAATCTGAAAACCCATTACAGAGACTAGTTTGTTCTTCAAAGACTTGTATTCTACCACTTTGAGGGAAGAAACCTACTTCGGATGAATCAGAACATTTTTGTAACTTTTAGTAAGATGGAAAAAATATTTTCATGTGGTTTCTTTGATGTGATGGAACCCCTTCCAATCCACCTTGGCACGACATGGAGGGCTTGTTCAATGCAGATGGATGTATCCCTTTGGGAGATAATATTATAAGTTTGATGTAATATTCTATTTTATTTGAATGTTTTGGCTAACATGACATTATGTAGGACAACTGAAAAATGTAAATAATTTGTAAAGCAGATGAATAGGATTGAAGAATCTATATGCAAAGCCTATCTTGCAAAACAAACTGCACATTTATGTTCTTACTATTTCGTGAGTAAAGTGCCATGTTCTAGGAATAGGCCCAATAGGCATATTGTCGAATGTGTGAACGATCCATTATATCTACCGATGTCCATTTTCAATCAACAAGGTTGATGTTCTAATGATGTTAGAAAGAGAAGTTTGAGTGATATGGAGTACAAGTCAACTACAATGCATGTGTTGTTAAATTGTCTTGAAGTTTAACCATTTCTTAAGTATTTACCTATTAGTAATCAAAATGTAAAATATACAGTGATTATATTGATGCAACTACTAAAAGTTTTTAATGTGTCACAGTCACTTAGTGGGTCAATTTGGCCATGATGCTTATATACGAGATTTGATGCGTGGTTCAAATAATTTGTAAGTTACATACACACACATATACATTCCCAGGACCCCAAGATATATCTTTTAAAATTTAATTTACACTTATATATAATAATTTATGAGTTTTTAACACTATATATAGTTAAATAATCCTAATAATGGTGTAATTTAAATTTTAAAAGATATATCTTGTGGTCCTGGGATTCAGGTCACAACAATGTGTCTAAGTACGTAATGAATGGTTACAAGTTTTATATGGAGGATTGTCTAAGAATAAAAATAGCAATAACAGCGGGGTGTCACTTAAAGGTGATGATGGCAATCAAGTTGGAGATATTAATTATTATGGTGTGGTCAAATAAATATTACAACTAGAATATATAGGTTGGCCATATAAGAAACTGATAATCTTCAGATGCAAATCATTTGACTCAAATCCAACAAGTGGTACAAAAGTACACTAGGAATACAATATAATTGAGGTTAATCATACGAGGGAGTATGATCGCTATGATCCTTTCATAGTTGCACATAACGTTAGGCAAGTGTATTATGCCCCTTATCCATTGCGACGGAGTAAGTCCAATTAGAGGTGGTAATAAAAACTAAGCCCGTGGGTAGGGTAAAAGTTGAGAATGTATTAGATATTTCATATCAAAATGATATCTCAAGTGTTCACCAAATAGTTACGATTAGTTAGAAAATAATTTGGAACATCCTGAACACATATTATAAGAAGTTGATATAAACAAAGTAACAACTATAGAAAATGAGGACGAAGAATCAACTGATGAAATTGAAACAAGTGAGGACGAAGAATTCTCGGACGAGGAACAATACATAGACGAGGATTAACAAGTTGGTTTTTAAAGAATTATCGTGTTATAACTAGTTTCTTATTTGTCATTCTAAATATATATTGAATTATGTAGATGGCAAGCAAGGGTCAAGGTAACAATTAACCCTAACAGTTCCCGAGGTCGAGAAAACGTTAGGAAGGCAAAGAAGAGGGTCGAATCTGGGGAGAGTACTACTCCCTCATTTCCAGCCTCTTCACAGATGCCTATGTCTTTTCCTTTACCACAAGGCTATACTGAGCTTCCACAGTAGAACCAGACTTATACTTTCATTCAAACACCAGGTCTTCCATCACAGGACCATACGATATATGTCCGTCATATAGTCCAACTGCCTCACATCCACTTAGATCACAGCCATCTGCATTGCAGTCTCGTGGATCACAACCATTCATATCAAATCTACATAAGTCATAGCCATTTGTATCACAACCATATGGATTGCAGCCAACTATACCGTAGTCACATGGATCACATCCATCTTCATCATCTACTCCTTCCATTTCAGGACTTCGCCTGCGAGACCGTAGATCTGAGCCCCCTTCTACAACATCTAGGCATGCCTCTGATACACATGCTGAGGATGATGATCCAGAGATAGTACATTATGATAGTTATGGCAGGATCAATATAGTCCCTGAGGAGAATGGGTAAGAGTTATTTATTATTTTTTTCGTTTATTATTTTATAATATTTTCATGTGTTTTTATTGTTAAATTGCAGATTCAAGATGGGCAAGAAGACAATAAAAATAATCACAAATGCCATCAAAAAGCTTTATGATGGCCCCTATGCGACTTGGAGTAATTGTCCATACTCGGAAAAAGAAAATTTTCAATCAATTTAAGGTATAACGTTCTTTTAAGCAGCTTAAGAATTTATATTCACGATGTTTCCATATAAAATTTAACTTTTGATATGCAGAGTCAGTGTGATAGGAAGACCGCTATAGGGAGACAGTGGCTACAAATTTTCATCATAAAACCCGCAAGAGATTGGCAGATCATTTTTCGGATGGTAGAAAGAAGAACAAGATGCCTGACTGGTGTCTACAACATTTATGGGGTAACTTTTGAGGCAATGGAAAACCAAGGAGTACTTAAAGAAGAGCGAACAAGGAAAGAAATCTCGCTCATCCGATAAAGGAGGCTCTTTTCACACCAGGGGTGCTATTAGCATCGGGACAGTAAGAAGAAGATTGGTAATTCCTTAAATTATTACGTCTTTAATTTTCTAAGTATATCAATTCTATTTATTAATCAAATTAATTTATTTTTAGAAAAAAAAGTAGGGGCGTCCAGTACAACAAGATGAGTATTCAGGGAGATGCATATTTTAAAGAAGAAGAAAGACACAGATCCAGATAAGTGGGTCAAAGACCGGAAAGAGATTACATACTTAAGCTTTAAAATTTCCTTAAGAGTTATGATTTATTTTTATAAGATTTTGATATATTAATTTAAGTTAAAATAACGTAGGGTCACTATCAAAGTATCGTGAAATATTTCATTCGTAGTCAACCAGCTGGTGAACCAGGACAACCAACCCAACCTTCGAACGAGGATGCTGAAAGAATATGGTTGGAGGTTGTTGGTGGTCCAAAAAAGGAGAAGGCATACAAGCTTCCTAAGAAAACATTCCATAGCTACAGGTATGGAATGCAAGGAATAGGGACTTTCTCATAGAGAGAGGTACTAAAATAGGGAGACCCTCTCATCTATGTAGGACAAGGTGGCAAGGCATACATCCAAGCTTGAAGCGGCCAAGGAAAGAGAAAGGCTTAGAGATGCACAATTCCTTGGTATGCAAGCTCTGAGCAGAACTCTCCTTTCTATTGGAGCTTTCCATTGCCCCCGTCTCGTGAGTCATCGCCAGAGACCTGACCTCCACATGATCGTTCCTCCCATCCTCCCCGTGATCGTTCTTCCCGTCCTCCATATGATCATTATACCTGTCCTCCACAAGACCGTTCTTACCATCTTCTATATGAAAGTTCATCAAATAGTAGTGATTCAGTAGAAAATACCCCTTGAACAGTAGTTTGATATACTTTGAACTAGATTAATTGAACTTGTTTTGAATTTGAATGAATATTTTTTAACTTGTTTTAATTACTTAGTTTTTGATTGGTTTTGACTTGAGATGTTTAATTAAACTTGTTTAAAAGGTTTGATTGGAATGTTTGGTTGGATATTGGTGTATGGGTGATTGGATTTGTAGTGAATTGGGGGTTATTGGTATGTTGAATATGTATTTCTATTTGGCAGGTGTTGTAGCTACCAAAACAGGAGTTTTCTGCCAAATTTATGCCCTGAAAATCGACCGACTTCGGTCGGTAAAGATTAAAAAAAATTAAATTGATAAATACCGAATAATGTTGGTCGGTTAATGCACGTTAATTACCATAAATTAAATAATACCGACCAATATCGGTTGGTAATTTGGCTGCCAATCTCCAGAAAATCAAGATTAACCACCAACATTGGTCGGTATTCTTAAATTTTAAGTATTATTTTAAAAAAGAAATGTTTAGTTTATTTTTTTAATTATCAACCAACGTTGATCGATAATTAAAATAATATTTTATTAATTTATTTTTATTTACAGACCAATGTTGGTTGGTAAATACAATTATTAAATTAAAATCACACCGATCAATTTCAGTCGGTAAAATTAAATTATTAAAGTAACATACCGACAAATATTGGTTGGTGGGCCACTGAAATTGTCAGATGGTTGTTTACACTAACCAACCGATATTGGTCGGTAAATTTTTACCGACTTTGATCGGTATGCTCTACCGACCATTCAATTAATGACCATACATAATTGGTCGCATTTTGGACGCTAATTGGCCATTACCAACGAAAATCGATTAGTTTATCTAGACAATTTAAGCAAATTTTTAGTAGTGTTTTTTGTTCCTAGACATGTAAAGTTGCAAGAGCAAAGGTCCAAACGTCAGATTACCATTAGGAATAGAAATATTTAAAGAGATTGCAGCTTTGTCTTACAAAAATGAGGGACTTTCAGTGGATGTTCACGATTGCACTTAATATTATTATCACTTCGCCTTTTGTTTTATTCATGCTGTATGATTTGATATGGACGAACTTCTATTTCCCTGGTTAAATGATTTAATTAATGTAATTCTTGATTTGTTAAGGATGAACTTCTATTTCCTTGGTTTCTAGAGTCTTGCGGATCGGTGCAGAGACATCCGTACTTATCTTTGAAAGGTTATAGGGTGTTAGGAAACTTCTCTTTCTTCGTTTAATATCATGCAACCGATGTTGTGCTAGCTATCTTTCTCTTATTCTCTCGCAGATGGTGAGAACGCGCGTGACGACATTACCCGACGGCAGAGGGGCTGCTCTCGCAGTCGTTAGAGGTAGAGTCAGAGGAAGAGGGAGGACCACGAATACTATTAGAGGATGAGGGTATCCTAGAGTTACCCTAGTGGAGGATCCTATTATTGAGGAGCACGATAAAATACCTGCAGCCGAGCTGGACCTAACATACTTTATGACCGCACTAGGCTTTTAGGAGATCATGGACCATATATTACAGTTCATGGATTCTATGAATCAGGCTGGACTATTTCCAGCAGATTCGGCCATATCTCATGCGGGAGGGGGAGAATAGACCCCTATTGCTCCTGCGCCAGGACAAGTTGCTGCTGTGTATCAGACCTCAGGTACACTACTTGCGGGTGAGGTTCAGTAAGTTGCAACGATTAGAGCAGAGACCAGACGTGTCACGACCATTGAAGAGCAAAAGCGGTTGGTCAGATGGACTAGGCTTCATTCTTCTATCTTTAGCGGTGAGAAGTTAGAGGACACATATGATTTTATTGATTGTTACAGGGAGAGGCTGCATAATATAGGAGTAGTGAAGTCCGACGATGTGACGGTCAGGCCTATCATTTTGTTTATTTGAGTCTTGTTTCCCCTTTTTATACTTCACACATGAGAATTTACGGTTTTATGACTTGCGGGGATGGTTAGTTTTGTTCCGAAAAGGTTTTGGGCTGATTTGGACCCTTTGGTTCTTGGTTTTGAAGCTTAAGTTGAAATGTTGACCGAAGTTTGAATTTTGTGAAAGCCACCTCGGAACGGTGTCTTATGGATCCAATAGGATAGTATTGTAATTTTGGACTTGGGCGTGTGCTTGGAATTGAATTTGGAGGTCCCTAGGTTGATTTGACTTATTTTGCCGAAAGTTGGTTGTTGATACCCAATTTTTCTCTCATATATATTTAAGTATGCATTCATATTTTCAAAATATTTTATACACATTTACAAACATGCACAAGCGTTTTTATAATTTTTCTATAATTTTAAAGGCCTTAGATCAATTTATTTCTATATTTTTTTATTATACAAATATACAATAATGATCTCTCATATTATTTTTATGATGATGATTATTTATGCCTATATAATGCTTAAATATTTTAATTGCATTTTTTACACTCACATTTTGCGTTTTAATAATTGCTTATTTTGCAATAATAGCCTATATATATGCACAATTATATTATCTATACAGAAAATGACTTTTCATATTTTAACAATATTAAGTAAATATTTTAAAGTATTTTCATGCACAGTTCACATTTTTATCATTTATAAATTATTTTATTAAATTAATTAGATATTTAAAATCTAGCCCCTTGAAAATACTCAATTTCGGACCTAGCCTAGCCTAATACCCATACCCATCCAACCCAGACACAAACTCAAATACCCGTCTAATTAAACCCACCCTACCTAGACATCTAATCCTGACCGTTGATCTCAGAACATCAACGACCCTAAATCAACCACCCCTTTTAATATTAAAACCCCATAACCCTACCCATTCTTCCAAACCCGCCGCCCTTATATTGTCTCGTCTCTCACCCCTCTCTAACCCTAGTACCGTCACCTGTTATCCCCTCCGATTCCGACCCAAAATGGAATCAACCATGGATTCCCTTACATTATTGGTCTCTCTTCTCCGCTGATTACTCGTCTATGACACTATTTAGTTGCTTTCCTACCATGGAAAAGCAAATCTAGCCAAATTCGAGCCAGATCTGGTTCAAACTCTCTCATATCTTGGCTATTTCCATCTATGTTCATCCCAATACCTATGAGTAAGAATATTTTCTTATTTTAGGGTTTCAAATCTCAGGTTCAAACCAGATTTGGTTCAACCTCTATTTATTTTATGATTTGGCTATTTTTCTGGTTGAATCTGTTTAGATCTTCTCAGATCTGAAACAATTTCATGTGTGTCTTGGTATTTCTTCTTTAAAATTTCAGTACTTCTAACTCGAGATTTTCTAATCCTTTTCTATTATTATTCCTGTCTGATTTTGGTTTACCCTACATTTTTTTTAAGCAAATAGACCACTAGGCATGATACCTAGTGGCTAATATCCTAGAATTAGGGTCTTGATTTCAACGGATTTTTCTGCAAAGTATTTAACCTTTAAATGTTTTCATCTCTGAGTATCTATTAGGTTTTCCTTATTTGTTTTACTTACTATATGTCTTTGTATTTCTGCCTAATCTCTTAGAGTTCTGATTATTTAACCGTTCATTTTACTATTTCTGCCCGTTTGCATTAAACTATGTCGATTAATTGTTAATTAATTTAACTTACCTAAATTAGGGTTTGAAATTAGGCTTTCCTTTAGTACCGTTGTTTCCTTATTAGATTTTACCTCTTCTTACCTTATTTAGACTAATATGCGATTAATTATTGGTGCTACTGGCCTGATTTTATGCTTTGATTATTAGAACCGACTCCTAATTGATTTCAAAGTTAGTTGTTGCCTTATTTAACCTAGCTCTTAATTACTGATTGATTCCGTATAAGGTTTTCCTTAAACCAAGTAGTACTAGCCTGACTTTACTCATTTCTATCCTGCTAATTTGTTCATGACTGACCTTACTTGATTGATTGTTTGATTATTTCCTTGCCTTAGTTTTGCAATGCCAATTTGTCTTGCCTTACTTACCTATACTATTCGAATTCTATATATATATATATATATATATATATATATATATATATATATATATA
>MU776588.1:67255-93074 GCA_026770625.1 Nicotiana glauca
AAACTTTCCTCTCATCTCTCTGCTACTTGTGATCATCTGTTTGTCTAGTCGGCTCAAAACCAGGAATAGACTGTTGAACCCTGCTACTTTACTTTCTGCTTCTACTTCTCTAACTGGTATGCTCTCACTTTATTATCACGCAAACCTTTGTATGGATTTAATTTGTGTATGTCTCTTTTATGTTATTGAACCAGTATGATCTTCTACATAAGCATGTCTATCTTTGACTAAACCTATGTTGCTTCATGCTCTTTGTTCTTAGTTAGCATATGTACTACCATTGTATTAGGTTGCTTGCTTCCTACTATTCGACTTAACCAGTATGATTCCTTATAATTAGCATGCCCTTCTTCTGTCTTGGTCAAACCTATATGTCTACTGCCATCACTTGTTTGCTTCTATGTTGACTACAATAACCTGCCTGCCTCCGTTTGGTTGAATCTATGAGTGTCCTATTCTCAATCTGTTTGTTCCTGCTTTAGTTAGACTTCCGTGTATCCCTATGAACTAGACTCATGCTTATTTCCTATGACTAATATGACTCCCTAACCCCTGATCCCCTCTCTGTGTGGTTGTGTTGTTCCCAACATGCTACATGCCACCTAGTGTTAACTAATGAATTAAGCTAAATCTGGGCAGTGAGAGTCTTTTCTTTGAAACTTTGCGACCATGTTCTCTGCTTGCTGAAAGAGTGCTGCAATGACTATGTTTACTTCTAAACTATTTACTTAAAACTACTTCTATTTTCAAACACTACTCATATTATTAGAATACTTAGGGTCTTTCCCCTCTAGTGTAAGCATGGCTTAGGAGTCCCTGAGGCTCTTATGAACTTTGACATACTGGATTTGGCTTTTCAAGCTTGCTCACAAAAGATTACTTTAGAGGTTTTATTTGTGCGAGCATTGCCCGGGGTCTCTGAGGCCCTTGGGAACTTTGACACACCAGGATCCTGTTGGGTGAACTATGAAATTATGGCATTTGTGGATTATGTGAAGGCTTGGTCTGCCAGGTCTATATTTTGGGCCTATCCAGGCTCTCCATAGTATACTATTATCATTCATGTAATTTATTTACACTTGGTTTGTAATATTATTCACTTTATAAACAGATATTAGGGAAATTAGTAAATTGGGAGGGATTATTATACCCATTTGTTGGGGAATAAGTAGATATCATGCCTATAGGATTTAAAAACAATGTTTATATTCCAAGAAACCATGCCTATAGGACATTGCAATGTTCATCACTTGTGTACATTAATTCAAACTAAATTAGAAATCATCATGTTGTTTGATTGTTGCATGCATTCTAGATACCATGCCTATAATTTGTTACAATATCTTGTCTATATAGATACCATGCCTATAAGCTATTACAATATTTGTTCACTTAGACATCACGCCAATAGGATTCAAAAATTGATCTTGCATTCTGATAATATGTCTGTAAGTTTGCTACGATGTTCGCTTAGATATCATGCCTGTAGGGGTTTTAAAATTAATCAGTATTGCCTGAAAAAGATCAGATTCTGCATACTAATGATGTTTAAATCAATCATCAGCATGTTTTACTCACTGCATTTAGATGACATGCCTATAGAATTCTAAGATCAGTTTCTACATTTACCTGCCAGCATTTATAAGTCTGAAATCAGTTATTCAACACCTATACCAGCTTGTCTATAGGTCTTAACAAACTCAAACCTCTTTAAATGGTTCGCAGAATTCCGATTGCATTTGTATAACATCTGTATAGGATACCGCGGATTCACGCCTAGGCAAGCCTATATGTAATCAAGGTCTAATAGAAACTGTAAAACTGCTTTGCTCATTGTGACTGCCCAGATTCAACAGGCTCTAAACAATTCAGTAGGCAAACTGAATAGGTCTTTAACACTTTTGCCTTAACTCAACATTGCATATTTTTTGCTTGTCATGCTCAACTAGATATCCTATTCTAGGGGTTTTCTTAAATATCTGAAATCTGTTGTTTGAGACGTGCACTTACTTTCTCCATTTGTGGAGGTAAAATGTGAGCCTTTTAATTGTTTTATCTTTGGTCCAGTCCTATATGTTTTGTATGTCTCCTAGAATTTTCTCCTTTTAATTACTATAGGAGAGTCAAGATCCACCCTTACTAGAAGTCCTAAAATACCTCTGGGACTATATAAGTAAAAGGATGGGTAGTGCAAACATAGGATATATCATAAGGTTGCTAGAACGCTTTAGGCTATTACAAAGGGGAGGGAATCAGGTAGTAGAGGGTATGATGACCTGTGTGCCAATGCCACTCGTAAGACCATCTAGTTGAGGAAGGCTTATCGGGTATTGTACAGATATGATCCTATAGGCTGACAAACCTAGGACCCCTCCCCCAATCATATTTATGTATGTATACTTAGACTGCTTAAAATCCCTTTATTGTACATATGTGCTTAGACTACTTTGCTGTCAAATTGTCTCTATCTTATATGCGTGCTTAGACTATTTATTTGTTAAACGACTAATTCACATAAATCAAGTTCGGTCGGGACCCACCATTATGGACCGCGAGGGGTGCCTAACACCTTCCCCTGAAGGTTATTTCGAGCCCTTACCCTAATCTCTGGTAATGCAAACTAGTTATATGAGTTAATTGCTCTAGATACCCTAACGTACCTTAATTCATTAGGTGGCGACTCTTCAAATTCAAATACCCAATTCCCAAAAGGAAATGAGTTGTTCCCAATGAATGTCAAACCCTGGACTTCCCGGCCAATTGAAAAAAAGGGGCGCGACATTGGTAATTTGAGGTTTAGAAGTTTCTCTAATTTTGACTGTAAGTTGACTTATTTGATATCTGGTTCAGAATTTAGTTTTGGGACTTGGAATAGGTCCGTTTGGCTATTTGGAACTTGTCTTTATCATTTGGAGTTGGATTGATAGGATTCAGACGCTTGATTGCAGAGGTTCTTGAGTTTTCTTTTGAATTTCATGTGTTTTGATGTCCGATTTGTGGTTCTAGATGTTATTTTTGTATTTTGATCACTCGAGCAAGTTTGTATGATATTTTTAGACTTGTGGATCTTTGTTTTGGAGTCCCGAAGGCTTAGGTGAGTTTCGTAGGTGTTTCAGAATGGTTTAGACTCAATTCCAAGTTACCGGTGTGTTGGTGCCTCAGGTGTCACAATTTCAAGCATCAACATCACAATTGCTATCACAGAAGAGGGGCCTAAGGTATCGCATTTGTGATTCTTTGATCGCATCTGTGAAGTGTAGGATAAACTGAAGAGTTTTGTATTTGCGACCATTTGACCGCATTTGCGATGGGAGCAGTCTTCGCAAATTTGAAGCCAGTATTACATTTGCGTCTTCCCATTAGGCTGTCAAGCGCCGCAATTGCGAGCTCTTTTTTGCAATTACATGGGATCGCATTTACGAACCCTGGGCCGCAATTGCAACATCTGCACCTGAATAAAAGGGCTGGGAAGATGGGATTTCACCTCTCTATCATGTTAGAACCCTAGACTCGGTAAGAGGCAATTTGGAGAGGCAGTTTTCACCTACAATCATCCGGCAAGTGATTTTGATCTATTTTCAAATGTATTACATGATTATATATGAGATTTAATATCAAATTTATGAGAATCAAAGAGAAATTTTGGAAAATTTTGTCTTTTAAAAAAAGTATGGGATTTGAAAGTCGAATTGGACTCAAATTTGAGAAAAAACACATATATGGATTCATGGGTTTATGAGTAGTCGGGATCTACCCTTGGACCGGAGTTTTGACCCCGGGGGTCCAGGGTTGACTTTTGAAAAATGTGTAAATATCATAGTTTTATTAGATGTAATTGATTTATCTTGCATTTCTTGATGATATTAAGTCATTTTTGTTTAGATTTGAGTTATGCAGAGGCGAATTTTAGAGGAAAAGCTACTTTTGAGTGTTGATTCTGCCGAGTTGAGTTAAGTAGCTTGTCTAACTTTGTGTGGGGGAACTAAACCTTAGGATTTGGGTTGATTGTACTATTTTAATAACGTAAAAGACGTGTATATGAGGTGACAAATATGTACACAGGCTTATATGTGTATTTTACCGGTTTAGACTCTTAGGTTTTTTCTTAAGCATTTAATTGAAGTTATTATTATTTGTTCTATCTTTCGCTTTCAAGTTTAATTTTACATGCCTTAATTGAAGTTGTTATTACATGTACTAGTTTTCATTGTAAAAGTTACTTTTATATGCATTTATTTATAGTTGTTGTACATGCTATTCTCTCCATTGTTAAACTATTCTCATGCATTTAGTCTTAGTTTCAATTTCATTCTATATCTTTCATTGTTAAGCTTATGTTATGTAATTGAATTTGAAGTTTCAATTGTATAGAAATACCTTCATTGTTAGGTTATTGAATTTGTAGTTATGAAAGCTATTAACACATTGTGGTTGAAGTTATAGATTATTGGGATACCTTTCCTTGTTGAGTTGTTTCTCATTCATTTTTTTATTATTGAGATTCTATGTACATATTGCGATTATGCCGTGGACTATATGTTGTGATGACATTAGTATTATTGATTTTGGCAATGTTATGACAATACGGTATGTGTGGTGCGAGTTGATTATTGCGATGTGATATTGATGTGCATATGGCAGTATAAGGATAGGGGTTGATGTGCATGCAGCAAGATAAGGTGAAATTTATATGAGTGTTTCTAGTAAGGGAATTACTTGAAGCTAAAGCGTGTGCAGCTATTTCGAAAACAATAATTTTAAAAATAGAAATGCAAGGCTCACGCAACTATATAAGGAAGATTGTGATTATGACTTGTGAAATGTGAAAATAAGCAGCAGTACCTCGGTTTTGATTCTTGTTGTACATTCTACTTTAAAAGACTTATTGATTTGAACGGTTATTGTCTTTACTTCATTTGTCCTTACTTACACTTTTACGATACTTGATCACTTGTTGTCACGACCCAATCCCCAAACCCGACCGTGATGGTGCCTCTCGTGAAGACAAGGCCAGCCAGAACAATGCAAACACATCTTTTAACAATTAATTAACATTAACAAATCCAAATACACATGTAAAACAGTTATAAATGCGGAAACAACGATAATAGAAAAGGAAACCATCCCGACACAGCCCAAATCAGGCTGTCACAAGTCATGAGCTACTACAGAGTTTGCTATAAGTCTACAGAGTATAATATCCGATACAATAGTCTGAAGAAAACATAAATGGTGTAAGATAGGGAAGATAAGGGGCTGCAGACGTCAACAGCTACCTCGTAACTCCAACTCGTTTCTTGGTCTGGAAGGAATCAGTGCTCAGGTGCGGACTCTGCTATGCATGAATATGCACACATGGTGCATGGAGTAATGTGAGTACTCCGACCCAGTGAGTAATAATAATAAATAATAATCGAAGGCATGAAAACACATAAGTGCACAAGGCAATTCAATAACAGGCAGTAAATAACCTAAAGCAGTAAAACGGTAAAGAGTCAAATGAAATCTCCTTTTAAAAATAGGTAAATCAGGTAAAACGACAAGTAAATAGTGAGTAGAAATTTTCCCCTCGGGCCCAGTATCAATCGCTCAGAACAGTATCAGCCCCTCAGGCGCACTCTCAGATCATATGGGCACCCGCGCTCATTGTGGGTGTGCAGACTCCGGAGGGGCTCCTTACGGCCCAAGTGCTATATCAACATAAGGCCTGAAAGCCTTCTCACATCACTCATAAGGCCTGAAAGCCTCCTCACATCAGTCACAAGGCCTGAAAGCCTCCTCACGTCACTCAAGCCACCTCGTGGCATAAAATTTGTATCTCAGGCCCTCGGCCTCATATCACCTAACATATCCTCACATATGGCCCTCGGCCTCACTCAATCCAAAAAACATCATAAGCCCCTCGGGCATCAATAAAATAGTAGTGCACAGCCCAAACAACAGTGGAAATATCATTTAAGTCTCAAAATTCAATTAAAGTGGCTGAGTTTGTAAAAAAGTATAATCAACAGGACTGAGTTCAAGTAGTATATCAAATAGTGAGGAAACAGTGATAAAAATCCACAAAGGATTCAAGTAGTCGGCATGAAGCCCAAAATAGGGCAATATGCCCAAATCATGTTGATAACAAACACATCTCAGTCAAATATGCGGTAAAAACATAAGTCGGGATGGACCAAGTCACAATTTCCAATAGTAAACAACCCCGCGCTCATCATTAAGTGCGTGTTTCACCTCACTATAGCACTACATTGTGCAAATCCGGGGTTTCAAACCTTTAGGATACCATTTACTATCACTACTCACCTCAAGCCGGCCAAAATCCTAGCTCGCTATGCCCTTGCCTCGCAAATCGGCCTCCTCGTGCAGTGAATCTGACCAAAACCACAACGAATACATCACAATAGTCTAAGGGAACATAACCCAATCGAAAAGAATTGAAAAACATCGAAAATCACGAAATTTGCAAAACCCGAGCCCCGGGCCCACTTCTTAAATTCCAGAAAAATTTACATCAACAGATTCCTTATCTGGCCACGAGTCTGTACATATCAAGAACTCCCAAATCCAAGCTCAAATGACCCATCAAAATCCAATTTGAAATGCCAAAACTCAAGCCCTAGTTCTTCCTCCTTTTGATAAATTTTCATGAATTTCTAGGTTGTTTCTACAATTAAATCATATTTTTAGGTCATAGAACTCACCTCCAATAAACCCCAGTCAAATCCCTCTTCAATTCCCATCCAAAAGCTCTAAAGGATGTTTAAAAATGGTGGAACAATAGCTTAGCTCGGGGCACAAAATGAACTTTTAAAACCCTTCTGCTCAGACATTTTTCGCATCTACGGTCCGCTTTTTGCTTCTGCGACTTCCGCTTCTGCGGAGCTTCACTAATTGCCCAGGATCACTTCTGCGGTCTAAATCCACTTCTGCGGACTGCTATACCATGTCCGCATCTGCGATGCCAGCGTTGCATATGCGATACTGCAGATGCGGCTCCTCCTCCGCACCTGCAGGAACCAGCCTCCCTAGCACCTCTCGCACTTGCGACCCCATTTTCACATCTGCGGAACTGCATCTGTAGCCCCTTTTCCGCAGATGCGGAAATGCCAGAACCATCAAATTTCTGAAATAACACAAGTCCAAAATTCATCCCGATAGCCATTCGAAATCACCTCGAGGCCCCCGGGACCTTAACCAAAAGTGCCAATCCATCCTAAAACATCATTCGAACTTGCTCCAATCATCAAAACACCTCAAAAAACACCAAAACTTTCAAATTACATCGGATTCAAGCCTAAGTTCTTCTAAAACTTTCGAAACACGCATTTGATCAAAAACTAGACCAAAACACCTCCGAATGACCTGAAATTTTACACACACATCCCAAATCACCTAACAAAGCTACAACAACTCTCGGATCAAAATCTCACCTATCAACCGAAATTCGCCAAAATACTAACTTCGCCAATTCAAGCCTAATTCTACATCGGACCTCCAAAATCAATTCCGATCACGCTCCTAAGTTACAAATCATCCCCCGAAGCTAACTGACTCACCGAAAATCACATCCGAGCCCTCTAACTCATAAGTCAACATCCGGTTGACTTTTCTAAACCAAACCTTCCTTAAAGAGATTAAGTGTCTCATTTCTTGCCAAATCCTCTCCAAACCAGCTCTATCACATAAGATACGGATAATGAAGCATAAAGAAGCTGAAAATGGGGAAAACGAAGCGGTAACTGACATGGCGACGGGTCGAGTCGTCACATCCTCCCCAACTAAAACAAATGCTCGTCCTCGAGCGGGTCAAGAAACATACCTGAAACCTCAAACAGGTGAGGATATCTGCTCCACATCTCCCGCTCGATCTCCCAAGTAGCCTCCTCCACTGGCCGACCTCTCCACTGCACTTTCACCGAAGCTATATCCTTTGATCTCACTTTTGAACCTGACGACCCAAAATAGCAACTGGCTCTACATCAATAGGTCAAATCATAATCCAACTGAACTGTGCTGAAGTTCAATACATGGGACGGGTCCCCAACATACTTCCGGAGCATAGAAACATGAAATACCGGATGCACGCATGACAAGTTAGGTGGCAAGGCAAGCTCATAAGCCACCTACCCAATCCTCCTAAGTACCTCAAAAGGCCCAATAAACCGCGGACCCAACTTCCCTTTCTTTCCAAACCGCATAACACCCTTCATGGGCGAAACCTTCAGCAAGACCTTCTCACCAACCATATAAGACACATCTCGAACCTTCCGGTCTGTATAACTTTTCTAACGTGACTGTGCTATACGAAGCCTCTCCTGAATCAGCTTCACCTTCTCTAAGGCATCCTGAACTAACTCTGTCTCCAATATCCTAGACTCGCTAGGCTCAAACCAACCAACTAGAGATCTACACCACCTCCCATACGACGTCTCATACGGAGCCATCTGAATGCTCGACTGATAACCGTTATTGTAGGTAAATTCTGCAAGCGGCAAAAACTCATCCAAGAACCTCCAAAATCAATAACACAGGCACGTAACATGTCCTCCGATATCTGAATAGTACGCTCGAACTACTCGTCTGTCTGAGAATGAAACGTTGTGCTCAACTCTACCTGCGTACAGAAACTCTCGATGAAATGTCCTCCAGAACTGAGAAGTAAACTGAGTACCTCTATCTGAGATAATAGACACTGGAACACCATGCAATCGAACAATCTCCCAAATAAAGGTCCCTGCCAACCGCTGCGAAGAATAGGTAGTACATACCGAAATGAAGTGCGCAGACTTGGTCAGTCGATCCACAATTACCCAAATTGAATTGAACTTCTTCAAAGTTCGAGGAAGACCACTCAAAAAATCCATAGTGATTCTCTCCCACTTTCACTCGGGAATAATCATCCGCTGAAGTACGCCACCCGGTCTCTAATGCTCATATTTTACCTGCTGACAGTTGAGATACCGAGCCACAAATCCTACAATGTCTTTCTTCATTCTTCTCCACCAGTAGTGCTGCCTCAAATTAAGATCCTTTTGCTTGAACAAATGTTGAAGACTGCGATGATCGGTGAACACCTCACAAGATACACCATACAAGTAGTGCCTCCAAATCTTTAGATCATGAACTATTGCAGCCAACTCCAAATCATGTACATGGTAGTTCTTCTCGTGGGGCTTCAACTGACGAGAAGCATAAGCAATAACTCTACCCTCCTGCATCAATACACATCCAATCCCAACTCTTGAAGCATCAAAATATACAGTGTAAGAACCCGAAGCTGATGGCAAAACCAATACTAGAGCTGTGGTCAAAGCTATCTTGAGCTTCTGAAAGCTCTCCTCGCACTCGTCCGACCATACAAATGGAGCACCCTTCTGAGTCAACTTGGTCAAGTGTGATGCAATAGAGGAAAATCCCCAAACAAAACGACGATAATAACCTGCCAAACCAAGGAAAGTACAAATCTCTGTGGCTGAGGTTGGTCTAGGCCAGCTCTGCACCGCCTCTATCTTCTTCAGGTCGACCTTAATACCCTCATTGGACACCACGTGCCCCAAGAAAGCCACTGAACTGAGCCAAAACTCACATTTGGAGAACTTTGCATAAAGCTTCTCTTCCCTCAATCTCTGCAATACAACTCGCAAATGCTGCGCGTGCTCCTCCTGACTACGCGAATACACCATAATATTATCAATGAAAACAATAATGAATGAATCAAGATAAGGCCGAAATACACTGTTCATCAAATGAATGAATGCTGCTTGGGCATTGGTCAGTCCGAAAGACATGACAAGAAACTCATAGTGCCCATATCTACTCCTGAAAGCAGTTTTAATAATATCTGAATCCCTAATCTTCAACTGGTGATAGCCCGAACGGAGATCAATCTTGGAGAACACCCTCGCTCCCTGAAGCTGGTCAAACAAATCACCAATGCGAGGAAGGGGATACTTGTTCTTCACTGTTACTTTGTTCAATTGCCTGTAGTCAATGCACATTCTCATGGTGCCATCCTTCTTCTTACAAACAGAACTGGTGCACCCCACGGTGACACACTAGGCCGAATGAACCCTTTATCTAGGAGTTCCTGAAGCTGATCCTTCAATTCTTTCAACTCCACTAGTTCCATATGATATGGCGGAATGGAAATGGGATGAGTGCCCGTCACCAGGTCAATACCAAAATCAATATCCCTGTCCGGGGGCATAACCGGTAGGTTTGCAGGAAATACATCAGGAAACTCCCTCACAATTGGAACTGAATCAATGCTAGGAGTCTCGGCTCCAACATCCCTCACAAACGCCAAATATGAAAGGCAACCCTTCCTAACCATACGCTGGGCCTTTAAGAATGAAATCACCCTGCTAGGAACATAATCAGTCACACCATGCCACTCAATCCTCGGTACACCCGGTATAGCCAAATTGACTGTCTTAGCATGACAGTCTAGAATAGCATGAGACAGAGATAACTAGTCCATGCCCAAAATAACATCAAAATCCACCATGCTCAATAACAATAGATCAACTCGGGTCTCCAGAACCCCAATAGTCACCAAACATGACCGATACACATGGTCTACAATAATAGTATCGCCCACGGGGGTAGATACATGAAGAGGCAAAGCAAGACACCCTCGGGACGTACCCAAATGATGAGAAAAATATGAGGACACATAACAATTGGTGGAACCAGGATCAAATAAGACTGAGGCATCTATGTGGCAGACTGAAATAATACCTATAATGACAGCATCTAAAGCAATGGCATCTGTTCTGCCCTGAAGAGCATAAAAATGAGCCTGACCACCACCTGATCGACCTCCACCTCTGGGGAGACCCCTGGCTGCCTGACCCTCACCTCTAGCAGGAAGGGCGAGTGCTGAAGAAACTGGACCAGAAGAGGAGGGCTGACCCCTCTGCTGAGATGAGCTAGCAGCACGACGAAGACACTGCCTCCACATTTGCCCAAACTCTCCACACTCGTAATAACTCCCAGGTGCTGGAGAATGGGACTGAAGGGAACCCCTAGCGCCGGAGTGATTAGCTGATGCACTCGGCCTAGAAGAACCCTGAACAGATGGGGCACGAGATAAACTCTGTGCTAGAATAGCGCTGAGTAAAGGCTGACCCTGCTGAGAACCATAATAACTATGACCCGAAGATGCACCACTATACTTGGGACAAGCCAACTGAGCGGGTCTGAAAGAATGACTCCTACCCTGCTGGAACTGGCCCCTCGAAGGAGCGCCACTGAAACTGCCAAAACCTCGAGGCCTCTTGGCCTCCCTCTACTCTCGATCCTAACGGTGAACTGCCTCAATCTCTCAAGCTATATCAACCACCTCATCGAATAAAGCACCGAATACTCTTTCTCCAGTCATAAGAATACGGAGATGGTAGTTAAGGCCATCAACAAATCTCCTGATCCGCTCATGATCTGAAGGAACCATCCAGACGTCATGACGAGCCAACTCTAAAAACCTCATCTTATACTGAGACATAGTCATATCTCCCTGCCGTAGCCACTCAAACTACCTGCGTAGCTCCTCTCTGAGAGACTGCGGTACATACTTCTCCAAGAAGAGAGTGGAGAACTCCTGCCAAGTCAAAGGTGCTGCACCAGCCGGCCTACGTCTCTCATACGCCTTCCACCAGGTGAAGGCAACCCACTAGATGCCACACCACTAGACTCCAAAATCCCTGCTGTACAGAGCATCTACTGACACCTGTCAAGAAAACCCTGGGCATCCTCGCCCTCGGCACCACTGAATGTTGGAGGCTAGAGTCTACCATACCTCTCGAGGCGATGCTGCTTATCCTCAGGCATAGCTGGAACCCTGAACTCTTGCAATGGTGCAACTGGCTGAGCTAGAGGTGCCTCTGGAGTCTATTATCCCCGCACTATCTGCTCAGGTGTGCGAGTAGTGGGGGTCTGATTGCCTCCCCCAGCCTGCGAAGTAGCTGCTGCTATGGTGGCTGAAACTGCCTGAGCCAGGCCGGTGCAAACTGTCAAAATCTGAGCCAAAGTCTCCTGAAGACTCGAAATCACAATAGGCACAGCTGGTGCCTGAACATATGCTGCTGGAGTCTGGTCCTGACCTGGGGAAACTGGAGGATCCACAAGTGCTGCCCCTGCTGCTCTACCTCTGCCACGACCACGACTGCATCCACGGCCTCTGGTGGCCTCAGTGGTAGGTACTGGTGGTCGTCCGTCACATCCGGTAGCTCGTGTCCTCACCATCTGTGAGAGGATAGAATAAAGAGAAATTTAGTACTCGGATCAACAAGTTCGCACAACAAGAATTTCAAGAATGTGAAGTTTTCCTAAATGTTCTGCAGTCTCCCGAGGATAAGTACAGATATCTCTATACCGATCCGCGAGACTCTACTAAACCAGATCATGACTCTCGAGACCTAGTAACATAGGCTCTGATACTAACTTGTCATGACCCAATTCCCAAACCCGGCCGTGATGGCGCCTCTCGTGAAGACAAGGCCAACTAGAACAACAAAAAAACCTCTTTTAACAATTAATTAAAATTAACAAATCCAAAAATGTGTAAAACAGTTATAAATGCGGAAACAAGAATAATAGCAAAGGAAACCATCCCGAAATAGCCCAAATCGGGGTGTCACAAGTCATGAGCTACTACAGAGTTTGCTATAAGTATATAGAGTATAATATCCGATACAATAGTCTGAAGAAAACATAAATGATATAAGATAGGGGAGATAAGGGGACGCGGACATCAACAACTACCTCGTAACTCCAACTTGCTGCCTGGTCTGGAAGGAATCAGTGCTCAGGTGCGGACTCTGCTATGCCTGAATCTGCACACATGGTGCAGGGAGTAATGTGAGTACTCCGACCCAGTGAGTAATAATAATAAATAATAACCGAAGGCATGAAAACACATAAGTTCACAAGGCAATTCGATAACAAGCAGTAAATAACTTAAAACAGTAAAACGGTAAAGAGTCAAATGAAATATCCTTTTAAAAATAGGTAAATCAGGTAAAACGACAAGTAAATAGTGAGTAAAAATCTGCCCCTTGGGCCCAGTATCAATTGCTCAGAACAGTATCAGCCCCTCGGGCTCACTCTCAGATCATATGGATACCCGCGCTCACTGTGGGTGTGCAGACTCCGAGAGGCCCCTTACGACCCAAGCACTATATCAACATAAGGCCTGAAAGCCTTCTCACATCACTCATAAAGCCTGAAAGCCTCCTCACATCACTCACAAGGCCTGAAAGCCTCCTCATGTCACTCAAGCCACCTTGTGGCATATAAATGTATCTCAGGCCCTCGGACTCATATCACTCAGCATATCCTCACATATGGCCCTCGGCCTCATATCACTCAGCATATCCTCACATATGGCCCTCGGCCTCACTCAGTCCAGAAAACATCATAAGCCCCTCGGGAATCAATAACATGGTAGTGCTCAGCCCAAACAACAGTGGAAATATCATTTAAGTCTCAAAATTCAATTAAGGTGGCTGAGTTTGTAAAACAGTATAATCAATAGGACTGAGTTCAAGTAGTATATCAAATAATAAGGAAACAGTGATAAAAATCCACAAAGGATTCAAGTAGTCGGCATGAAGCCTAAAATAGGGCAATAAGCCCAAATCATGTTGATAACAAACACGTCTCAGTCAAATACGCGGTAAAAACATAAGTCAAGACGGACCAAGTCACAATCCCCAATAGTAAACAACCCTGTGCTTGTCATTAAGCGCGTGTTTCACCTCAATATAGAACTATGTTGTGCAAATCCGTTTCAAACCCTCAGGATATCATTTACTATCATTACTCACCTCAAGCCGGCCAAAATTCTAGCTCGCTATGCCCTTGTCTCGCAAATCGGCCTCCTCGCGCGTTGAATCTGACGAAAACCACAATGAATATGTTACAATAGGCTAAGGGAACATAACCCAATCGAAAAGAATCGAAAAACATCGAAAATCACGAAATTTGCAAAACCCGAGCCCCGGGCCCACTTCTCGAATTCCAAAATTTTTTACATCAATAAATTCCTTATCCCGCCACGAGTCTGTACATATCAAGAACTCCCAAATCCAAGCTCAAATGACCCATCAAAACCCAATTTGAAATGCCAAAACTCAAGCCCTAGTTCTTCCCCTTTTTGATAAATTTTCATAAATTTCTAGGTTGTTTCTACAATTAAATCATATTTTTAGGTCATAGAACTCACCTCCAATAAACCCCAGTCAAATTCCTCTTCAATTACTGTCCAAAAGCTATCAAGTATGTTCAAAAATGGTGGAACAATAGCTTAGCTCGCAGAACAAAATGAACTTTTAAACACTTCTGCCCAGACTTTTTTTTGCATCTGCGGTCCGCTTTTCACTTCTGTGGAGCTTCACTAATTGCCCAAGAACGCTTCTGCAGTCTAAATCCGCTTCTGCAGACTCCACTTCTGTGGATTGCTATCCGCTCCTGCGGAATTTCCCTTATGACCATGTCCGCATATGCGATGCCATCGTCGCATCTGCGATACCGCAGATGCGGCTCCTCCTCGGCACCTGGGGGAACCAGCCTCCTTAGCACCTCTCGCACCTGAGACACCATTTTTGGATCTGCAGAACCGCTTCTGCGGCCCCTTTTCCGCAGATGCGGAAATACCAGAACCAGCAAATTTCTGAAATAACACAAGTCCAAAATTTATCCCGATAGCCATCCGAAATCACCCCGAGGCCCCCGGGACCTCAATCAAAAGTGCCAATCTATCCTAAAACATCATTTGAACTTGATCCAATCATCAAAACACCTCAAACAACACCAAAACTATCAAATTACATCAGATTCAAGCCTAAGTTCTTCTAAAACTTCTGAAACACGCATTTGATAAGAAAAACTCGACCAAAACACCTCCGAATGACCTGAAATTGTGCACACACATCCCAAATCACCTAACGAAACTACAGAAACTCTCATAATTCCATTCTGACCCTCAGATCAAAATCTCACCTATCAACCAGAATTCGCCAAAATACTAACTTCGCTAATTCAAGCCTAATTCTACACCGGACCTCCAAAATCAATTTCGATCACGCTCCTAAGTCACTAATCATCCCCCAAAGCTAACCGACTCACCAAAAATCACATCCAAGCCCTCTAACTCATAAGTCAACATCCGATTGTCTTTTCCAAACCAAACCTTACTTAAAGAGACTAAGTGTCTCATTTCCTGCCAAAACCTCTCCAAAGCAGCTCTATCACATAAGATACGGATAATAAAGCTTAATGAAGGGAAAAATGAGGAAAATGAAGTGGTAACTCATGTGATGACGGGTCGGGTCGTCACACTTGTTGTTCCTATTATATAATACTCTTTGTTTTCCTTTATTGCTTTAGTTTCCATTGTAATCCTTATATCATCGTATTGTTCTATTGTCATCTATTTCTTTACTTTCTGTTATTAGATTATATTATACTCTGTTCAACTTTCTTTGTCTAGTAAGTGTCTTGAATTGGCCTCGTCACTACTATATTAAGGTTATGCGTGATACTTTCTAGGTACCGTTGTGGTGTACTCATGCTACATTTCTACATATTTTTGTGTAGATTCAGGTACTTTTGCTCGTACCAGATGCCAGTGAGTGGACCTAGTCACTTCAAAGACTTCAACGTATGCCTGCTTGGCACTCGTAGTCCTCGGAGTCACCTTCTTCTATTGCCTTAGTACCATCCATTTCAAACAAAGTTGTATTTAGATATTACTAGTACATTTTCTGTAGAGCTTATGACTCAGTTCTACCAATTTTGTGAATATTGTGACTGTTTTACTGTTTGGATTTTATTATGATAGTTTACCAATTTAATTTGATATATATGTTAAGCTTACCTAGACTTAGAGACTAGGTGCTATCACAACATCCTAAGGTGAGAATTTGGGATCGTGACAAACTTGATGGACTTTAACACATTTCATTTAGAGGGGAAGGCTTGTAGGTAGGGGTGTCAATAGTTCGGTTAGGCCGGTTATTTTATAAAATTTATAGCACAACAATATTTTGGTTATTCTATTTTGTATAACCAAATTAGACCTTTCACAATTGTCCCAATCATCTCGGTTACTCTTTGGCATTGGTATAGTTTGGTTAATTTTTTGGTATTTTTTTGAAAAACGTCTTACAAGAGTCGCCAGCCAAAGTCAAAATGCGATAAATATGTACTTACATAGGATTTTGGAAAAACTCTCTAGACATTTCTACTATTTTCAAAGTGATGATAAGGAACATGAATGATGTCCAACATAGAGATTCATCGCACTATTTTGTGGTAGCGTAAAACAAAATAAGCAAAGATAAAAGAAATATAAACCATACGAGTAGAAAGATACTAGTCAAGTTGGACTTAATAATAGAGTTATTAAAAGAGTAGTATCCAAAAAGAAAAATCTAAATCATACGAGAGAAAAGATATCAAATACCTTATGTCTCGCTACTGACGATCGTTGGAATACTTAGTGGCTTGCTACTCAAGATGTTAGGCCTAATTAATTTCGATATGAGTAGTAGAATATGTTCAAAAGTTGGGACTTTGTATTAACTATTTGGTCACTTGTAGCCATTTCCATAATCCAAAGACCTAATAAAAAAACTTAATTCTTTGTTAGTTTTAAATTTAGTATATAAAATACATTTTTCATATATAAATTATTCGGTACGGTTCAGTGTTTTTTGGTTCATTTTTATAAAATTAAAAATCTACCCTATTATTAAGTACGATTATAAAATTATATAAAAACCTACGGTTTTATTAAATAAATCTAATAATCAATTCAGTATGATATGGTTCGATCGGTTTAGTCAGTTTTTAAAGTTCCATTGACATCCTTACCAGTAGGTGGTGGTAGTCTTATCTCCAGAGCAGGCGAACAAGTTTACCTCCGTTGACTTGAGATCAGTTCACACACCTCTTCTTGGATATTCCACCTTTATATAGAGAGGAGCTATATGTTCAGTTTGAGCGGCTCCGACAGGGTCAGATGTCTGTGACCGACAATGAGACGAGATTTACTAACTTGTCTCGTCATGCAGCCAACACACTCTCCATAGATGCAGCGAGAGCGTGGAGGTTTATTGTGGGCTTGCACACTGAGATTCAAATTTCTATGGCCTGGGAGGAAGAGATGGGGACTCCATTTTTTCAGGTTGTGGAGATAGCTTAGAGGATCGAGTGCATCCACAACTAGAGTAGAGAGTTCACATAAAGGGATAAGCATCCTCGACATTGTGGTGGATTCAGTGGCGCCCCGTCTAGGGGCACAAGTCAGTTTTTGCGGGGCTATCCTAGCAGCAACATGTATTCAGCACCACAACCTATTCGGGGTGCTCCAGCACGACCCTACTCAGCATCGTTCTAGAGAGCACTTGTGCACTAGCTGTTTAGGGTTTCTCTAGTGGGTATTCAGGTTATTAGGGTCAGACCCAAAGTCAGCAACTTTTCCCTCCGAAAGGTTATTTTGAGTGTAGGGAATTTGGATATGTGACAAGGTTTTGTCCATACTTTGGGGCAAGATAGTGCAGTAGGACCATTCCCAGCTAGACTTTGGGACCAACTAGATTCTATGCCTTCCCAGCTAGACCAGAGGTAGTAGCCTCTGACACATTTATCACATGTATTATTTTTGCCTGGTGTAGAGATGCTATAATACTATTTGATGTAGGGTCTACCTATTCCTATGTCTCTTCTTTATTTTCTACTTATCTGGATGTATTCCATGAGTCCTTCGGTGTTCCTGTATATGTGTCCATGCTATTGGGTGATTCTATTGTTGTGGATCGGGTTTACCATTCCTGTGTACTGACTTTCTTTGAATATGAGACCAGAGTGGATCTTCTGTTGCTCAATATGATTGACTTCGAGGTTATCCTGGGCATGGACTAGTTGTCTCTGTACTATGCCATTCTCAATTGCCATGCCAATATTGTTACCTTGGTGATGCCTGAGTTGCCTAGGTTGGAGTGGAGAGGTTTATCTATTGGTACATCCAGTTAGGTTATTTTTTTCATGAAGGCTCAACACATGGTCGAGAAAGGTTGTTTGGCCTATCTAGCCTTTGTTCAAGATATTGTTATATAGACTCCCACAATAGATTCAATGCCTGTGGTGCGAGAGTTTTCCGACGTATTTCCTGCTGATTTACTAGGCATGTCACCAGATCGTGATATCGATTTTGACATTGATTTGGCACCAGGAACCTAACCTATCTATATTTCGCCTTATTGTATGGCCTAGTGGAGTTGAGAGAGTTGAAGGAGAAACTTCAAGAGTTACTCGGGAACGGATTCATCAGGCTAAGTGTGTCGCCTTGGGGTGCACCAGTACTATTTGTGAAGAAGAAGGATGGCAGTATACGGATGTGCATTGATTACCGCCAGCTGAATAAAGTCACCACCAAGAATAAGTATATGTTGCCTCGTATTGATGATTTTTTTAATCATCTATATGATGCAAGAGTGTTCTCGATGATCGACTTGAGATCTGGGTATCATTAGGTGAGGATTCGTGCTACGGACATTGTGAGGATAGCTTTGCGAACTAGATATGGGCACTCCGAGTTTCTAGTGATGTCTTTCGTATGACTAATGCTCCTACAACATTTATGGATTTGATGAATCGGGTGCTCAAGCCATATCTTGACTCATTTGTATTTGTATTCATTAATGACATATTGATCTACTCGCATATCATGGTAGAGCACGAGAAAAATTTGAGGATAGTTCTTCAGACCTTGGGGGAACAAAAGCTACGTGTTAAGTTTTCTAAGTACGAGTTCTAGTTAGATTTTGTGGCTTTCTTGGGGCATCCATACTTGCTTATTATTAGAGAGGCGTGTCACGACCCAAGTTCTCCCTCCGTGAACTATCGTGATGACAACTAGTCTCTACAACTAGGTAAGCCTAACATTTTGCATAAATAGGACAAAAACATCAAAGCTAACAATTAAAGGGCAAAATTAAATAAGAAATTTAGATGTCGCTCGGCATACACAATAATCACTCTCAAACTGTTCATAAACTCTCCCAAAACTCGGAATATCGTAAGTCACAAGCTACAGAAAGAAAATAGTATTTCTGCACTCTAAAATATATCAAAGGGAAAACCAAGAACTGTTTGACACGGCGAAGAGTAGATAGAGACTTCGAGGTCTGCGGATGCGATATATTGTCACGACCCGGATTTCCCACCCTCGGAAGTCGTGATGACGCCTACTAATGTGAGCTAGACAAGCCAATCCTTTAAGACTAATTATTTCATTAACCAATTATTTCCATTTAAATTTTTTAAAGAAATAACATGTAAGCAGTGGAAATTTAAATCAGGCGGAAGAAAGCAATAAAATGTCTGAACATGTAATTATTACAGCCGATTATGCCTTAACCACCTAGAACTGGTGTCACAGTGTGATATACTACCTAAGAGTGCTAAACACGAAGTCTGAAAATAAAAGATATACTATCTCATAATCAAAGAGATGAAACGGGAAAATAAATGATAGAGGAGACCCCAGGGCTTGCGGACGGCTGGAGGTCTACCTTGGATCTCCGCGTGGACTGAAGGTAGCCACTCAATCTACAGTCCAAAGTCAACAACATTGGGATCTGCACAAATGAGTGCAGAGTGTAGTATCAGCACAAACGACCCCATGTGCTGGTAAGTGTCTAGCCTAACCTCGATGAAGTAGTGACGAGGCTAGGACCAGACTGCAAAATAAACCTGTGCAGTTCTATAAAATAAAGTGGAAAGTAAATCAGAAATAAACAAGTAAAGATGGGAGGGGAAATATGCTTCGGGGAATAACAGGTAAAACAGGATATCAAGAGAATTGTAAAGGAACCAAAAATCCAACTACTAACAAGGATAAGGAAAACAAAGGCAGAATTCACTTTCATTTCACATCTTGTTGGAGGCGTGCAACCCGCTCCCATTTCACGTATCTTGTTACAGGCCTGCAACCCGCTCCTATCTCATATATGTCATGGCAGGAATGCAACCCGCTCCCGTTTCACATATCTCGTGGCAGGCGTGCCACCCGCTCCCATTTCATATATCCTGTGGCAGGCATGCCACCTGCTCCCATTTCATTAATCTCGTGGCAGGTGTGCCACCCACTCCCATTTCATATATCTCGTGGCAGGCGTGCCACCCGCTCCAATTTCATATATCTCGTGGAAGGCGTGCCAACCGCTCCCATTTCATATATCTCATGGTAGGCGTGCCACCCGCTCCCATTTCATATATCTCGTGGCAGGCGTACTACCCGCTCCCATTTCATTTACCTCGTGGCAGGCGTGCCACCCACTCCCATTTAGAAATCAAAAACAACCACAAAGAATCTCGGCAAGGAAACAAGAGCAATATAACAACATCCCAGCATGGGAACAAGAGCAATAGAACAACATCGCGGCAAGGGAACAAGAGCAATATAACAACTTCCCGGCAAGGGAATGGGAATATCAAAACAAACGTCCCGGCAAGGGACCAATGATGATAGTAACATGTGAGGCACATCAAACCATAATGGAGTCATAACAATTATAATAAAAGACTCATGTGCATGCTTGAGACTGACGTATAGATACTCGTTACCATGCCTATACGTCGTACTCCATAATTAACACGTAGCAAATAAGACACGACTCCTAATCCCTCAATCTAAGGTTAGACCAAACACTTACCTCGATGCCACGAACACAATTCGCTCGTATCTAGTCACAAGTTACTTAATTACATCAATAAACGCTAAATGAATCAATTCGAATGCATGAAAATGAATTTTCCAAGGTTTTACTCAAAAATCGACCCCGGGCCCACATGGTCAAAACCCGAGGTTCGAACCAAAACCCGATCACCCATTCCCCCACGAACCCAAATATATAATTGTTTTGAAATTGGACCTCAAATGGAGGTCCAAATCCCCATTTCTTGAAAAACCTAGGTTCTACCCCAAACACCCAATTTTCCCCATGAAAATCATTGGTTTGAAGTTGAAATCATGTTAAAAGGTGTTAAGGATTGAAGAAAATTAGTTAAAAATGACTTACAATTGATTTGGAGATGAAGAGACCTTTGAAAAATCGTCTAAGTGTGTTTATGTTTTGAGAGGATATGAAAATGGGTTAGAAATTCGGCTAAGTATAAAAGTTCCAGGTCTCAGATGTGGAAATTGTGAACAGGGGTTCGCAATTGTGAAGCCCAACCTTTGCTGGCTTGGGAATTGGGAAATAGGGCTTGCATTTGTGAACCCTTCAGGAAAATAGGACCTTCGCATTTGCGAACAACTTGTCGCATTTGCGACTAGGGAATTGCGACAACTTCATCGTATTTGCGACTCAAGGCTGGAACAGGGATTTTCGCATTTGCGAGACTGAGCTGGCCTCGCTTCTTCACATTTGCAATATCGCATTTGCGAGCTAGGGTTCGCAAATGCGAAGCCTGCAGGCCTGCTATGCACAACTGAAATCTGAAATTTTTCTAAGTTCAAAATGTACCCCGTGGCGTATCCAAAACTCACCCGAGTCCTCGCAGCTCCAAACCAAATATACACACAACCTCAAAAACATCCTACGGACTTATTCATGCACTCAAATCACCAAAATAACATCATGAACATCGTATTAAACCTCAAGACCAATGAAATTTCTCAAAACTTCTTTAAATGTCAAATTTGCATTTAAGGTACGAATCACATCAAATGGATTCTGTTTCTTACCAAACTTCACAAAATTGTCTTAAATCACATATAAGACCTGTACCGGGAACCGGAACAAAAATACAGGCCCGATACCAACATGTTCTAATCGAAATTCATTTCCAAATCCTTCAAACAATTTTAGAAAAGAATTTTCTTTAAAAATTCATATCTCGAGCTTGGGACCTCGGAATTCGATTCTGGGCATACGCCCAAGTCCCTTATTTTTCTACGGATCCTCCGAGATTGTCAAATCATGGGTCTAGGTCCGTTTACCCAAAACGTTGACCGAAATCAAATTAAATCATTTTATAGTCAAAATTTATCACTTTTTCATAGATTTTCACATATAGGCTTTCCGGCTATGCGCACGGACTGTGCACGCAACTCGAGGTGATGCTAAAAGAGGTTTCTAAGGCCTCGAAATGCAGAATTCATTTTAAAAACAAGTGATGACCTTTTAGGTCATTACATTCTCCACCTCTAAAATAACCGTTCCTCCTCGAACGGACAGAAGAAGGAAGTACTTGAGTCGGGGAAAAGATGGGGATAACAGCTCCGCATATAAGACTCGAACTCCCAGGTTGATGCCTTAGAAGGCTGACCTCTCTACTGAACACGAATAGAAGGAAAACATTTCAATCTCAATTGACGAACATGCCGGTCTAGAATAGCTACCGGCTCCTCCTCATAAGACAAGTCCTTGTCTAACTGGACAGTGTTGAAATGTAACACGTAGGATGGATCGTCGTGATACATCCGAAGTATGGACACATGAAACACTTGATGCACGGTTGATAAACTCGGCGGCAATGCAAGTCTATAAGCCACCTCTCCCACTCGATCAAGAATCTCAACTGGGCCAATGAACCTAGGGCTAAGCTTGCCCTTCTTCCCAAATCTCATCACGCCCTTCATAGGCAACACTCAAAGCAATACCCGCTCACCGACCATTAATGCCAAATCACGAACCTTGCAGTCGGCATAGCTCTTTTGCCTGGACTGGGCTGTACGAAGCCTATCCTGAATAATCCTGACCTTGTCCAGGGCAACCTGAACCAGATCTGTACCTAACAACCAAGCCTCTCTCGGCTCAAACCATCCAATCGGAGACCGATACCGTCTACCATATAAAGCCTCATAGGGAGCCATCTGAATACTCGACTATTAGCTGTTGTTGTAGGCAAAAACTAATCCCACGAGCCTCCAAAGTCAATGACACAATCTCAGAGCATATCCTCCAAAATCTGAATAGTCCGCTTGGACTGCTTGTCTGTCTGAGGATGAAATGTTGTGCTCAACTCAACCCGTGTGCCCAACTCTCACTGAATAGATTTCCAGAAATGTGATGTAAACTGCTTACCTCAATCCAAAATGATAGACACGGGCACACTATGAAGACGAACAATCTCCCGAATGTAGATCTCAGCTATTCTCTCGGAAGAATAGGAAACTGCCACAGGAATGAAATGTGCTGACTTGGTCAGCCTATCAATAATGACCCACACTGCATTGAACTTCTTCTGAGTCTGTGGGAGTCCAGTAACAAAGTCCATAGTGATACGCTCCCACTTCCACTCAGGAATCTCAATCTTCTAAAATGAACCACCGGGCCTCTGATGCTTGTACTTAACCTGCTGACAATTCAAACACCAAGCCACATATGTAACGATATCCTTCTTCATTCTCCGCCACCAATAATGCTACCGCAAATCCTGATACATATTCGTGACGCCCAGATGAATAGAGTACCGGGAACTATGGGCCTCCTCTATAATCAACCCTCTAAGCCCATCCACATTAGGCACACAAACTCGACCCTGCAATCTCAAAAATCCATCATCACCTAAGGTAACCTGCTTGGCACCTCTGTGCTGCATCGTGTCTCTAAGGACACATAAATAAGGATCATCATACTTCCAATCTCGGATACACTCCAATAATGAAGAACGAGCGACTATGCAAGCTAACACGCAGCTGGGCTCAGAAACATCCAACCTCACGAACCGATTGGCCAAAGTCTGAACATCTAAAGCAAGCAGCCTCTCACCGACCGAAATATAAGCTAGACTGCCCATACTGGCTGACTTCCTATTCAGGGCATCAACCACCACATTGGCCTTTCCCGAATGATATAAAATGGTGATATCATAGTCTTTCAACAGCTCCAACCACCTCCTTTGCCTCAAATTCAACTCCTTTTGCTTGAGGAAATACTGCAGACTCTTGTGATCCATGAACACCTCACATGCCACGCCTTACAGATAATGCCTCCAAATCTTCAATGCGTGGACAATGGCTGCTAACTCCAAATCATAAATCGGATAGTTCTTCTCGTGAATCTTCAACTGCCGTGAAGCATAGTCAATAACCTTGCCATCCTGCATCAATACCTTACCAAGTCCAATACGAGATACATCACAATAAACGGTATATGGCCCTGAACCTGTGGGCAAAACCAACACCGTTGTTGGAGTCAAAACTGTCTTGAGCTTCTGAAAGCTCACCTCATACTCGTCTGACCACCTAAACTGGGAACCCTTCTAGGTCAACCTAGTTATCGAGGCTGCGATAGATGAAAACCCCTCCACGAACTGACGATAGTAGCCTGCCAATCCCAAGAAACTCCAAATCTCTATAGCTGATGCTTGTCTAGGTCAGTTCTGACTGCCTCAATCTTCTTCGAATCAACCTGAATACCCTTTGCTGATACAATATTACCCAGGAATGCAACTGAACTCAACCAGAACTCACACTTCGAGAACTTAGCATATAACTGACTATCCCTCAAGGTCTGAAGAACCACTCTAAGATGCTGCTCGTGCTCCTCCCGACTATGGGAATATATCAAAATATCATCAATCAAGACTATCACAAACGAATCCAAATAAGGCCTGAACACTCGGTTCATTATCCATAAAATCTGTTGGGGAATTTGTCAACTCGAATGACATTACCAAGAACTCATAATGCCCGTACCGAGTGCGGAAAGTTGTCTTAGGGATATCAGATGCCTTAATCCTCAAGTGATGGTAGCCAGATCTCAAGTCAATCTTCGAACATACTTTGGCACCCTGAAGTTGATCAAACAAATCATCAATCCTCAGCAATGGATACTTATTCTTGATTGTAACCTTGTTCAACTACTAGTAATCGATACACATTCTCATTGATCCGTCCTTCTTCTTAACAAATAACATCGGCGCATCCCAAGTAAAAACACTCAGCCTAATGAAACCCTTCTCAAGCAGGTCTTGCAACTGCTCCTTCAACTTTTTCAACTCAGGCGGGGCCATACGATACGGTGGGATAGAAATAGGCTGAGTGCCTAGAGCCAAATCAATGCAAAGTCAATATCCCTATCGGGTGGCATACCCGGCAGGTCTGAAGGGAAAACCTCAAGAAACTCACGAACAACGAGCACAGAATCAATAGATGGAACCTCAGCATTAGAATCACAAACATAGGCCAAATGGGCCAAACACCCCTTCTCGACCATATGCCGAGCCTTCACATAGGAGATAATACTATGATTAGAATGACCAGGAGTCCCTCTCTACTCAAAATGAGGTAAACCCGGTAAGGCTAAGGTCACAGTCTTGGCATGACAGTCCAAGATAGAGTGATAAGGTGATAACCACTCCATCACCAATATAACATCAAAATCAACCATGTCCAGAAAAAGCAAATCTATACGAGTCTCAAGACCTCCAATCACAACTATACATGAACGATGGACTCAATCTACCACAATGGAATCACCCACTGGTGTAGACACATAAACATTAACATTCAAAGAATCACTAGGCATCACCAGGTACGGTGCAAAATAAGATGACACATACGAGTATGTAGACCCTGGATCAAACAACACTGAAGCATCTCTATCACAAAGTACCTGTAATAACTGCATCGAAAGCCTCAGCCTTGGGCCTGGCTAGAAGAGCATAACATCGGGGCTAGGCCCCACCACCCTGAACCACATCTCTGGGATGGCCTACCGCTGACTGGTGTTATAACCCATATCCACACGCGTTAGTTCATGCCATATGTTAGTTAACACAAATCCAATAAGTAATTATC
>MU776591.1:0-12405 GCA_026770625.1 Nicotiana glauca
TATATATTGAGAACTATGTTAAAAGTGAAATGGGAGCGGGTGGTACGCCTACCACATGATATGATAATGAAATGGAAGCGAGTGGTACGCCTGCCACAGATTACATTGAAATTGGAGCGAGTGGTATGCCTACCACAGATTAATTGAAATGGGAGCGAGTGGTACGCCTACCACAACTTATATTGATTATTGTTATTGGCCATAGTTGCCGGTGACATATTGTGCATTGTGTTGATAATGAAGTGGGAGCGGGTGATACGCCTACCACAAGATGTAATTGAAACGGGAGCGGGTGGTACGCCTACCACAAGACACTAAATGAAATGGGAGCGGGTAGTACGCCTACAACAAGATGTAATTGAAAGGGGAGCGGGTGGTACGCCTACCATAAGACACTAAAGGAATTGGGAGTGGGATGTACACCTACCACAAGATATTAATTAAAAAGGGAGCGGGTGGTATGCCTACCATAAGATATTAATTGAAATGGGGGCGGGTGGTACGCCTACCACAAAATATTAATTGAAATGGGAGCGGATGGTATGCCTACCACAAGATATGAAATGAAATGGGATCGGGTTACATGCCTACAACAAGATGATTTGAACTTGAAAGTGAATTAAATTCCTTTATTCTATTTCTGTCATTTTTTTTTGTTGCTACCCCAGAGCATGTTTCCTTTCCTAAATANATGATTCTACACTCTGCGATGTTTTGCACAGATACAGGTTTCGGACAGCAGCAGCAGCGGTAGTGCGAGTGTTAGTATTTCGATCAGCGAGACACCGAGGTAGCCTTGTAGGCGTCCGCAAGACCCGGCGTTTCCTCTATCTTTATTTTCATTCTGTTATCTCATATATTCGAGATAAATAATTTTATATTTCTTTCAAACGGTTGTGTTTAGTATTCTTAGAAGTTCGTGAGTATTGTGACATCAGTTCTTGGGGTAGTGATTTATATTTGGATTTCTGTATCGCATCTAGTAATATTTACTTACTCTTTCGCTAAATTAATTTATTCCGCTGTAATCATATTATTATTGTTAAATGTTTCAAAATAAGAGTTGTAAAAAAATGGAAAGATAAGTAAGAGTTGTCTTGCCTAGCTCCCACTAGTAGACGCCATCACGACTCCCGATGGTGGAAAATCCGAGTCGTGACATATTTTGTGTCACAACGTGTTTAAGAAGAGATCGAAGAACTCGTGTCGGTCCCTATCATTTCCATAAAACATACTCTATGAGAAACGAGGGAATATCTGTATACGGGTGAATCGGACCCATAAGACGTCCCGGTTTTCGATAAAATAAATTGAGTAAGGGACACGATGAAAAGGAGGCGGGATCGAGGCAAGTGACTCAACGAGACAGGTTCCGGGGGGCACGACACCCACCCCCGAGAATATCGGGGCCATGATCCGAGATCGGTCCAAATACCAAAAGATTTCGAAGAATGTTATATTTGCTTTGCCATGACAATAAATAAAGCACAAGGCCAAACAATTCCCCACATTGGCTTGTATTTGCCGCAATATATTTTCTGTCAGGCACAATTGTATGTCGCACTTTCAAGAGGGATATCAAGGTCCACAACAATAGTTTTGGTCATGACAGAGCAACCGAAATGTAGAAGTGGAAAATACACCAAAAACATCGTCTATAAGGAAGTATTAGGTAAGATAGTTATTTGTATCTACTAACATCAAAATATAGATACTACAAATATACCAATCCTAACAAATTTTATCTGTTCAATTTTGCAGGTTCAGAAAATATATACGTAATAGGCAGACTTTTACTCCTTGTAAACTTAAATTTTATAAATTACATTTTCTTTTACTAATAACAAAGCAATTTAAATATGATTTATACAATATGTAGAACTTATATGAAATACACGTGCGCACGTGTCAAGGACTAGTCAGTAAGAAATGCACTAGCTTAAGTTATGACAAAGAAGACGGAATTAATGCACCATTTTCCTCTCTTTAAACCAATAGTTATAGATACAACAAGAATACGGAAATGGTTCAAATACTAAACAATAGTAGTACATTAAATGGGTGTGATGATCAGACTCTACTATTTAGAGCATCATATTGTATTATTAGTAGTAGCCCCATGCACAGTGACTTCAGCTTCTATAACACAGGTGTCTTTGACCAGCAAACTGAAGTACCCAATCGATATAAATCTTTGCCATCCAGATAACGTATGTGATCCACTGAACCAATATTTGGCTGCAACCAAAAGTAGTACACATGAAAATGATGATATATATATATATGAATGCTGCCCTCTTTTGATATCACTTCGTTTATATATAATACCGTAGTACTGTTACCTTTGCCGTAGTAAAGTGTATTATTGACTTGATCAAGGATACGCAATGTAAATTCTGCATATATTTGACTACCCTGAGATAAGCTGCTTGGTTCTGCTAATGCCAAGTACAGTGATAGATGGCTGCCTGCACCACTCCCTTTTCCCTTGGGGTATAACTGTATCTTCCTGTTTTAATTTATACATGCATACCAATTGCATTATACCAACATCCATTGTCAGCAGTAGCTAAGCAACATGTAATTGAATCTCGTTTGTCAAAAAATTATACTGTACAGATAGAATACAATGACCTCCTTTTGTGCATGTATAAATTTCGAGGTAGCAGGACTAACAGCTATATTGAGTTAGACAGCTTGAGTAAGGAACCGAGTACCATTTATGCTCTCCTGCCATGAAGGTATTGGAGTCTTCACAATCTGCATTGAGAGAAGAGAACTTGTCGATCTTCCAGGCGTGCTTATAGCTAATGGGGTCTTTCACCATGGACAGACAGTCGCCTCTACCTTTGAACTTTTCTTGACATACATAAACCTCTGCTCCTAAGACACATATGTCATCCACAACATAACCATTTGCTTCTTTGTTGAAATCTTCGTGACTTATGAATCGATCAAATCCCCATTCCACCTTCATTGCATTGAATCTTCTTCCTTTTTGAGATGTCGTATCTGTTGTTGTAATTAAGCAGAAATGTACAGCAGACTTGATTCTTTCTCCTTCGTTATAAGATCAGGGACTTAAAAAAAGAAATTAATTAAGGAGATGTAAGAGCAGTCACCTTGGAGGACCAAGTAATTGTCATTGTTCTGATCAAGCAAAAAGAGGCGAAAAACAGCATGGACCTCCCAACCTGCAGGGACAACTGAGCTTGCCTCCGCCATCATCAGATATATAGAAACGTGCTTCCCTTCTGCATTCTTGTTTTTGTTTCCATTTGGATGAAACACCAACTTCCTGCACATCCAATTATTTGTTACAAATTAAAACTCAAGAGACTAGTAATATTAATTAGATTCCAGTAGTGGTAAAGTTGCAACCATTTATAGCCGCCAGCTTCAAAATAAGGGGAACTGTATTTCTCAATATTGTTCTTTTTTAACAGAGATAGTGACTGAATCTTGAGAGTGTAATGAGTAGGGGGAGTTTCTGAAATGGATCTTGAAACTCCTGCAAACAAAATATTAGTACCATTAGGACATATATACTGAATGTATCATGCATGAATTCTAATCTACAAAAGCGCACCATCTTCGTTGTAGAAATCAGCCATGACCAAGTATTTATGAGTAGGTAATCACGCCTTATCTTTAATTCATTTCTATTGCCATTGTCTTGTTATTTATAGGTATTGTCTAATTCATAAACCTGTGCTCCATAAATTGCCTCAAAAAGTTATCCTTTGCTTAAGCCGGAATATGTTAGCAAGCACACATTCTCTCCCTGTCCTTCTAACAAACCTCCCAAAGTTTCCAAATGGAGGTTTCTTCCCTTTCGAGTTCATATATTCACACTCAAACAAATTTAAAACCGCACTCCATCTAAAATATATTCCTATTTTCCCTTTTCTTCATTGTTTGTGACCATGTTTTTTAAGTGGACGAATATGATATGTTTGCTTGTTATTGTTTAGGTCCCAGATACTCCGCTTCATTCTTTTCGTAATTAACAATTTAGTGATTTTAGTGTAGTTAGCAAAGAGTGGAACCATTTCTAACGGATTGGATTAGAAACTTGTAAATTGGCTGCACATATTAGAAAAAGGCAACCATTTTGGATCTGAACGACGGCACCGGAGCCAAAGAGATGAGAAGGACCCTACTTACAATTTCGAGCTTATGGTAGAGGTGGGCGTTCGGGCAGTTCAGATTAAATATAAAATTTCGGTTTGGATTTTCGATTTTCGGATTAAAGAAATGACAATCCAAATCCAATCAAATAAGCTCGGATTGGATCGGATTTTTTAAGTTCGGTTTCGGATTAATCGGGTTGGAGATTTTGGATTTTCGGTTTTGAGCTTATAAGTTGACATGTTTCTTCCTTTTACAAAATTGAATATCTAAATGAATTACTCAATTAAATTGACTGAAAAGTTACTCATTTTCATGGCAATTATCCAAATAAAGTATTCAAGTAATGAAATTACTTACTTTCAAGAAAATGCAACAGAGACATTAATACGGCCGATAAGAATTAGTAATAGTAAAACCATGTCCAAATATAAAGTATTCTACCAATAATTTAGTAATTGATATTGCATATATGAAACAATATCTAATGGATATGGTATTTAAATTAGTGTTATAAGCATATAGATAATGGACTAAATATAAAGTATAAAATTTTCGAATTTTCGAATATCCAAAAATCCAAAGTACCAAATCCAACATCCAACCCGAAATTAAAAAAATTAAAAAAATAAATTCAAAATCCATTCCGTAATCTGAAAATCCAAACCAAAAATCTAAAAAATTCGGATTTCGATTTTGGTTTTCGGTTTGCCCAAACTATTTCCACCCCTAACATATGGGTTCTGAACTATAGAAAGACAGATTATGGAATTTTGGATAAATTGTTTATACATGTTAAGTGAATTTCTTTAACACCACTGTAAAGTTTAAACTAAAACTATCAAGTTCTGCCGAACTATGAAATGGTAACTCCGTCACCAAAGGAGACCGGGAGAAAATGAGATTAGGAAAGAAGTCTCATGATGACCACTTCATTTTGAAAACATAAATTATAGAAGATAAGTATGTTATAGAAGAAGTCTGGATTTATACTTGTAGTTTGTTAAATAGTTTACATTTACCCTCTGTTATACTTTCCGTTTATACACCTCTATCATTAACAAAGTAAACAGAAATGCCGCTAGCCATATCGCTTATCCGCAGTGCTCAATTAAAATGCCACATAAGAATCCAAATTATACACATGTCATTTTTTAGTTGGATGATATACCCGAATTGTGAATGTCACACCTCCTTTTGGCGCGCCCAACCCGAGGGGTAAAATGGGCGAGGGAGTTTTTCCATTTAAAGTGACAATATTCGAAACGGGTTATTTCGTTTATTTCAGAGTCGCCACTTGGAATAAATTAAAGGTGTCCCAAGTCACCGATTTATTTAAATCCCGAATCGAGGAAATTTCGACTTTCCAAATGAAGTGTGTGAACTAGAAATTCTAAGTAAGGAATTCTGTTGACCCGAGGGAAGGTGTTAAGCACCCCCGGATCGCGTGGTTCTAGCACGGTCGCTTAAACTATTGTAAATGACAAAAATATCTGATTTTAATAGATGTTATGACCATGTTATGACCTATGTGCTTTTAATTAATTTCAAACCGTTTTCATTAAATTAAAAACTATACATTTAAACCTTTAAACAGAACGGGTCTAATCTCAAGCTGGACCCAGGCCCTAACGAATATGCAAGTCAAATGTGTGCCTGAGTCATTTATTTAACTTATACCGGGTAGGACGGTTATCGAAGCTCAACAACATTTTTATTCATATAAAACGAAATGTCCGTTCGAAATTATTTCTAATTACTCTATGGAAGAGATAATGCATGAAGTGATTCCGATTTTAACTAACTCTCTACCAATTAATCGAAAAGGCATTTGATTCAAATGAAAACCTTTTTAATAGAAGGCTAGCATTTATCTATCTTCTGATTTTATATATACATCTCAAATTTCTTGTCAAATTAGATTGAAAACATTTATTTGGGCATGATTTATTAAACTGGGACAAGTGGCTAGTGAAAGGCTATAAACCAATAGGGAAATTAATTACTACATCATAAAACTAATTCGGGTAATTCATTATCGGATGTGAAATTGTCTACTTTTAACTCACTATTTTTATCTAAATGTTAATTAACAACAGACTTTGAATTGTAAAACAAAGCAAGCTAGCTCTAATGTCTACATAATTCACATGCTGTCGAGAAAACATCAAGCTCAGTTTTGCAGTCCATGATTCAAACCAAACTACAACAGTCTATGTTATGTGGATATACAACTTACAACTAACAGATGTACATGGCAAACTGATCTAACAAATGACCAACATGTAGTGATCCAATGAGCATTTTTTATTTCAAACTCCAATTCAAGTCTACACCAATATGAGTTCAAAGCCGTGTACCTGGAATGGAATATAGATGAAGTAGAAGAATCAGCAGCAAGCTATAACAACAGCAAATAAACAACAGACCCGGCAGTAGCAAAAGGAAACAGCTTAGAACCCAGCAAGACTCGAAAATCAGTTTAAAAAACTAATAGCCAAACAGGCTATACTCCACACAGATCAAACAAACACACTCAAATGTTTTGAATCTTCACTATAACACATAAAACAAGATGATTCTGATTGTTTCTGCCCGCCAGACTAATATAATAGTATCATTGGGTAGGATCAACAATTCAAAAACTCTATTATGATCTTCAGGGACTTATAGAAGTCGAAGTTCAGTTATCGAATGGAAGGCAAACTCCAGAGGGAGTAATAGAACAGTTTTCCTTTTTAAAATTTTTTTGATTTCAAACTGGAAAAAAGCCCCCCTTAACTGTTCTGAAATTTCTCTTATATAACCAACCCAATTCACCTTATAGCATGTCCAATTATTTTAAAACTGATCAGACCTATGTTATTCCTTCTGTTTTCTTTCCACTTCAGTTTGTCTAGGCATGGGACTTGTCATTTTTAAGTTCTGGAGTTTAAAATGTAGTGAATATCCTACTGTACAGCAGGTTCCACTACCATTCTCATGTGCACATCAGCTTTTAGCATTAAACTACTCTGGTTTCTGACTTCCCACTACTCAGTGTTTAAACAAGCTGTAATTCAACTACAAAACTCCCTTTTAACCCATTTAAACAACAATTTGAGGGTGTATTGATGTGGAACTAACAGGCCACTTACTAAATTCTGGATTTTCTATTGGGATTACAGCTATAACCAATTCAGATTCTAATTTTAAACCAAACAAATCAGGCTTCGATTCAACAGTGGTCTTAGACCAAATTAAAAGTGTCAATCACTGTCCAGTGTTCTAATCAAATAAACTCGTATAACTAATCGACGACATTTATTTAATCGATCACAACACATATAATCAATAACAAACAAATGCCAAACAAGTCAGTGATTCTCAGTACTTAAACCAAAACAGAGAAAATACGAAACTAACTATTCGACGACACTAATCGAAATGAATACATATTCTATGGAAAACACAATCAAATAAACAAACAGAAACAAAAATAGACCAAATAAAAGGTCTGAGAGGAGAACAGAAAAAATTGAGAAAAAATCGAAAAAGATGAAAAAGTAATAACACAAACTAAACTTAACACACAATTATACAAATAGACGAGGGCAGAAGAAAGAAATACCTCAAACAAAGAAAAATCAAGACACAAGCGGATTTGGACCAATGGACTTGAAACTTTTGAGGCTAAACGGACTTTAATCGAGTGTTCTCAAGTGAGAACACTTCGATCAAAGTCCATTGAACCATCAAACCATCTTCGAACAAGCTCGAATCCTTTCTAGGGTTCCTAGGGGCTCAGGTTGGGGTTCAAGGGGTTCAGGCTTGATTCGAACCAAACCAGTGATGGTTTGGTTGCGAGGGAGGTTAGGGGAAGGTTGTGTGTGAGTTTGGGGCTGAATGGAAGCGGCGCTGCCACTAGGAGGCAGTGGCGGCTACTAGGGTTCTTGGTGAAGAATTGAGATTCGAAGCGAGGGGCTACGATTTGAGGGAAGCCATGTTTGGGGTTGGAATGGGGAGGTCTCGGAGGTGCTATGGTGTAAAAATGGGGGTCATTTGCCTACCGGAACCGCCGTGAGGCGATTTTCGGTACGCGGAAGGCGATGGTTGGAGGCGGCGTTACATGGGGTGTGTTTGGTCGAGGGAGACGATGGTTAGAGAGAAGGGTCTTTTGGGAAATGAGGCGAGTAACGGGGATTTGGGGTTTTTGGTATAGTGTGTATCGACCAACACTCTGGGACGTTGGATGGTGAAAACCAACGGTCCAGATCAGTTTACTTACACGAAACGGGGTTGTTTAGTGTAACATGGGGCGGGTTTGGTTTGGGTAACGGGTCGGGCTAGATTCGAATCCAAAGGGAGTTTAAGTTGGTGTTAAGGTAAACATTCAACAAAAAACTTAAAATAACAAAATTTAGCTTTCAAATAAATGCGGGTAATTGTTAGCTACTTTAAATTCTAAGATATTGAACTAACTATTCAACATATAATGAGTAGAATATTTTTTATGTTTTTATCAAATAAGGGAAAAGACTAAGGTTGTAAGTTTCACCTAGGTGTAAACCTAATAGATAAAGTTAATATAAGCTTGTTTTGGTAGATCGGGTGAGTTATGACTTTCAATGATTAAATACTCACTCAATATCTCTTACTAAAAGAGTATTTATGCCTAAATTGACTTTCTCAAAATCAAATGGGTAGCAATCTAAACAATTGATATGAGTTTAAGTGGGATTATCTCTATCTGTAGTTCAAATTCTTTAATCAGACTAATCAAAACTTTAACTAGTTCAATTTCTTGTTAGCCAAGTTTTCCTAGACTAGATTCATCATCTCAAGTAAGAGCTAAGTCAAATAGACATGAATCAATGTTTACAACCACTAATTTGAGATATAAAGCATAAACAAGATTAAATAACATACACCAAATCAATAACAAGCATTAATATCAAATACCCATAACTTTTACATACTAGAGTTGGATCATAAATTCTAGATAAAATTTAGCTACTTATAATGTTAAACATTAAAAAAAGTAATTGAAGACATAAAACTAAAATTAAAATAAATATAAATTCTTTGGAATCTCTTAGGCTTGTCGGGCACCTCATTTTCAACCAACTTCATATAGACTGATGTATTTGGATTTGTCCTCCCAATTTCATTGCAATAGTTCCAAAATACCTTGTATTTAGCATTAATATCTCCATCAATCAGCGCAATTGCTTTTTTCTTAGCCCTTCTGCAATGTGATAATGTCATTTGAACTCTAAGTTTCACACTAACGTGATCTCTGAACTCGGCAGCCAATTTTTTCTTTACTTCTTCACTAACTTCATATATATGATTCACATTTTCATTATCATCGGAAAAATCATTTTTCGAGTCTTCAAATTCATCATCAGTCGAAGAATGCTCGCTATTTACTTCTTTCTCTTGCTCTACTCCAGTAACTTCATTAGTATGTATAGTTTTCCAATATATGAATCAAGATGTTCAAAGTACACTTCAACCAACTTATGATCAGGAATATTTTTGGATATAACAGTGGCTTCTACATCAGTAGAAACAAGTCTCATTCTATTCCCGTACCTTCCGCACTTGTGCCAAAAAGTAACAGAATCTCTCTCATAACCACATAGTTCTCCCATGGATTTGAATTGTAACAGCTTCAACTCCGTATAGTTAACATAATCAATAAAATCTACACGTCCCCCAAGATAATATCTTCTAGGTTGATGCTTTATCGTACCACCATATGTTACTTTTATACTAAAAAAAGAAGCCTCGTATGTAGGGTCTGCCAAAAAAAGTTAAATTTATGTAGACCTTTTTCTAGTGGACACGTACAAAGTAATTTTATAAGAAGAAAAAGACACGTTAATATGGGTGGACCTAATTCGCCAACGATTGAAAAAGAGAGATAAAAGATTAGCATGTCAGAAATAAAATTTTTATTCCTTATTGTTTTTCTCTATTATAATATTTTTTATTCAAAAAGCTACTGCATATCACTGCATTGCACGAAGAATAGGAGAGGTTTAATCTACTAACTTTATTATAATACAATGAAATTGTCATGTATTATATAATAATCATTAAATAAACTAAAGAATGAGAAATTGAATCAACATATAGTAAAAAATCACAATTTTTTCAGTTTGAAGAAAATTCAAATAGTATTTCTTGCTAAAATCTTATCATAATTGGGTATTTCACTATCATGGCATCTAATAATCATTGTTGGAGATCAATAAATAAGCTTCTTCACTTTGAGTCCTCTTCTAGTTTCAGTCATCGAAGCTTTTTTGAGAGGCTAGGGTTTTTGGTGATGGGTTTCTTTGTTGATGGAGTTGAAGGAAAATTGCAAATGAAACTGGTGGGTTTAGCATTTTCCAAAGTCACGTGCGTGTCACATGGGTTAGCACCGTTAGTTTTTAACTTGGTTCTGTTAGTAGACCAAAGATCCTCTAGTTTAGCAAAGTTAAAGGATTAAAGATGTTCTGGTTTATATTTTAAGGACAAAAATGAACCTACTACCATAGATAAGGGATAATTTTAGTCAAAAACTCGTAATTTTAGTGTAGTTATCAAAGAGAGGAACCATTTCTAACGGATTGGATTAGAATCTTCTAAATTGGCTGCACATATTAGCAAAAGGCAACCATTTTGGATCTGAACGACGACACTGGAGCCAAAGAGATGAGAGGGACCCTGAGGCAGACTTACAATTTCGACCTTATGGGTTCTGAATTAAAGAATAGATAGATTATGAAATTTTTGATAAATTATTTATACATGTTAAGTGAATTTCTTTAACACAACTGTAATGTTTAAACTAAAGCTATCGATTTCTGCCGAACTATCCTAATGGTAGCTCCGTCACCAAAGGAGACCGGGAGAAAATAAACTTAGGAAAGAAGTCTGATGATGACCACTTCATTTTAAAACGTAAATTACAGAAGATAAGTATGTTAGAGAAGAAGTCCAGATTTATAATTGTAATTTGTTAAATAGTTTATATTTACCCTTTGTTATACTTTCCGTTTATACACCTCTATCATTAACAAAGTAAACATAAATGCTGCCAGCCCTATCAGTTATCCGCAGTGACACCCCGCTGCTCAGTTAAAATGCCACGTAAGAATCCAAACTATACACATGTCATTTTTTAGTTGAATGATATACCCGAATTATGAACTGCTGAATCAATATCAGTATTGATCACGTCTTATTCACACCTAATTAAAGAGTATAAAACAGTTGTTGCAATTATAAAACCCAACGCAAGTCGGAGTCGAATCCAAAGGGAGTTTAAGTTGGTGTTAAGGTAAACATTCAAGAAAAAAACTTAAAATAACAAAATTTAGCTTTGAAATAAGTGTGGATAATTGTTATCTAAATTAACTTCTAAGATATTGAACTAACTAGTTAGCATATAGTGAGTGGAATATTTTTAATGTTTTTATCAAATAAGGTAAAAGACTAAGGTTGTAAGTTTCACCTAGGTGTAAACCTAATAGATAGAGTTAATATATGCATGTTTTGGTGGATCGGGTATTTTATGACTCTCAATGGTTAAAGACCCACTCAATATCTCTTACTGAAAAAGTATTTATGCCCAAATGGACTTTCTCAAGACCAAATGGGTAGCAATCTAAACAATTGATATGAGTTCAAGTGGGATTATCCCTATCTCTAGTTCAAATTCTTTAATCAAACTAATCAAAACTTCAACTAGTTCAATTTCTTGTTAGCCAAGTTTTCCTAGACTAGATTCATTTTATCAAGTAGGAACTAAGTCAAATAGGCATGAATCATCGTTTGCAGTCACTAATTCTAAATATAAAGCATAAACAAGATTAAATAATATACACCAAATCAATAACAAGCATTAATATCAAATACCCATAACTTTTACATACTAGAGTTGGATCATAAACCCTAGATAAAATTTATCTAAAAATGTTTTTCTAATCTATTTATAGTGCTCTGAAATTTGGTGATAAAAATACTCTTCACGAGTTTCTGCGGTATCACGATCCAATTTTCTCACCCGGTCGTGATGGCGCCTCTCGTGAAGACAAGGCCAGTCAACTAACCCAAATCTTCTCTTTAATAATTATTAAACATAAATGAATAGATAAATACAGCTTAACGACAATAATAACCAGTGTTTACAGCCTAACATAACCCGACCGGGGTGTCACAAGTCACGAGCATCTAAAGAAAACCTGAACACAACTACAGGGCCAATAATATACAAAATTAAATTCTGAAATTCTAAAG